>JAWQFJ010000272.1:0-45402 GCA_034096865.1 Theodoxus fluviatilis | reverse complement strand
CCATGCAAGGCTATGAGGCAATTAGAGCACCTCAGAGGGGAAAGAGCAGATGTTCATCTGGAAGATTTCACTCACGTGTCATCAGAAACGAGATGCAGCTTATTATATTTGGTCTTCCTTCATTATGATATCACCACATGGCCATGGATGCATGCCACAGGTTGTGTAAAAAAAATAGACTATTCTATTCTCCCCTTACAAACGTCTCTCCCCACTCAGGAGGAAAACGGGTACCCGTGAGGGCTGAGCTGGAAAAATATTAAAGCTAACTTTGGCTTATTCATCTGCTCCCTGGTTGCATGTTCCCAGGGGAGTTGAAATGGTGTTGGAGTGATTAAATAGGTAGCCCAAAGACCAGGGTTAAATGTGTGCGGTTTGAGCACATATTCATGGGTGGAAAAGTCGCAATATAAAAAAGAGCATCTTTACATTAACCTTTTCACAGCAGCACCATCCTCAACACATTTCAACACTTGGCATGCTTTATCTATGCATTATTTCCTACAGCAACAGCAGAAGGAAAAAACCTTAACAAGAATAAACAAATAACAAGTTTAAGATGCAAACAAAATTGATTTGGCTTTAATTCTGAACAAAATATGATTAAAGTGCATCAGCATTATATAATATTTAAATGAAATTGTACATTGTATTCATAATTATTAACTATAATTATGTGAACTTTGCCCAAATAATCCCATTTTACACACAATGGGGAAAATATCTGAAACCAGAGTAAACACAAAATATAAGAACAAACACTTTCCAAATAAGCTAACCATATAAGACAGCTTGAATAAATAAATAAGAATGTCAGCACCATCTGAAAGATTAGTGGAAAGAAGATTCTCAATTAAATGGTCCCAATGTACTTTGATAATCCAAGTAGTTGACTGTGTGTGTGCAGACAGGTGTGTTTAGCAGATCTGACATGTAACCCACATATGATGGCTACATGAATACTTATCATTTCCATGTTTAAACATATGAATACTAAAATTAGCAAATACATATGATCATAACTATGCAACTTCTCAGGGCTTCATACTTTTTTTTTGTTACAGAGGTAAAACTTTCAGCTTAAGAACTCACCAGGAATAATACAGAACAGCAAGTACACATCACTCTACAATCATTTGCATTTCAGGAGCGATCAGTATCCTTGCAACAGTTTACAGTTAAGTATGATAATAAAATACATGGGGAAACACAACAGAATTAAACCAGACAATGTTACATCCAGGACAATGCCATTTAAGTCTATGTTAACAAAACTGGCAGAGGGAGAGAAAAAAAAGTAACACATATGCCTTCTGCCAACTACTTCCTGTATTAGACATCCTCTACAAGAAATACATTTCAAGTTAACAATTGGTGCAGATAAAACAAAAAGTACAGTCACACTTACTTGGAACTTGTAGAATACAACAGTCTTGGCTCAACTACCCAGGTAGGAAAATAGTGACCTTTTCAACACTGTCAGGTGTATGTACCTTTACTCTTCACCATTTCATTCCAAGAATGGGACCGTTATGATTACAAAATAAGATCACAGAGCTTCATGATGTTTGAGTATAAAAATTCAAGCATTGCACACCATGGACTTATCTGGAATTGTGAGACTGCTCTCCCTCATTCAACCACACTTAATAACAAGTTCAGATTAAGTATCTGACTAAGGATGCAACAGTTGTTTCTCCACAGTAGAACAGGCATACATAGTTTTCCGCACACCATTCACATCCTTCCAGGCAAACTACAATGGAATTATCATCTGGATATTTCAAAATAGTCAACATGTTATTTTGACATAACTTCAATACATTGAAGCACTCTCTCATGAAAATATATTTCTATAGATTTTAGAAGATACTGTGACATAAAGAATGTATTCCACAAGCAAGATATGACCTTTGACTACATGCTGAATAAAAAATAATATCTTAATGTTTAACACACACAGAAAAGTGTATATAACTGGGTACATTTGTGAAAGTATATATAAATAAAATTTGTGCAGATTTGTTTTCCATTCCCCAATAACTCCCAACACTTTGAAAGAAAGAACACAGTTATATTACTATTAGCTTGATGAAGCACACATTATTTCAATTTATTAAAATAAAACTAAACTGCTGATTCTCTCACTCATATATAGTGTTATTTCCCATGAGTGAAAATGCAGATACTTAAGAGCTCCATTTCAGTATCTGGAACAAGTGCTTGAACTGGAGTGGAGTTTAAGCTTCAGTCAGCAAACATCAATCTATGAAAATTATACATTCAAATGCTGGGACAAGGAGGAAACTAAGGAGCCTGTCAGACTGAAGGTGAGCAACCTTACACAGGCATGCAACATCAAAATGACACCAAAAGTCAAACAGCTCTGGACAAAGCACAAATGCACAGAAATCTAGTACATATGTTTGCCAGATAAGGAAGTCATGGCATGGGAAAAGTTTTCTGCCACTGCCAGTTAGAGATCCATTTCCACACATTTCTGAGCCCACAATGAATTTCTGTCAATTTCCATGTTTTTAAAAAAGCTTACTACACTTACTACAATAAATGTAATGTTTACTCCTTTAATCACACGTAACAATGCATCTATTAAAGTTTCATCAAAAGATTTTCTTTTCAAGGGCCATACTGAATCTTCTGATTGTAGTGCCATTTGAGTATCTAGTATTTCTGTCACACTTAAAAACTTCACAGTTGGGGAACCAGCAGGCCTAGAAATCTAATTGGCGATGTTGGTCATCTTGAAGACCCATCCATGCTGCAGCTGATAGGAAGAGATGTCCGGTATTTCAATGGTCACTCCCTTAGAGCCACCGAAGCGAAGGGGTGAAGGGTAGCCCAGCAGGGTGATGGTGGTGGCGGAAGTGGTGATGGGGTTGTACAGGTACAGACTGCCAGAGGAAGGCCATTTCAGGACAATGGCATACACCACAGTCCCCATGGATGCTGGGTCCTTCCTTGAGGTGTACCTGCACAGACAGCTTCCACTGAATTTCTGGTGGTTAGACCGGTCATCATCAAGATGGGCAAAATCACAAATGCTATATTTCCCTGCACTAAAGTTCAAGTCACAATCTCAGTTTAGCAAAAGCACTATGTAAGGATGTGTCAGCCTGTCTGTTTGTCTGCATGGGTGTCTATTTGTCCAGCAATTTATCAATTTATCCACCCATATGTCTATCTGAAGCATGGCATATGGACATGAAACATGCACATATGCATCCATGCAAGCACGCACACTTACAAATGAATACAAAATTTTACTTACTCTAGAGTTAAGTTTATGAGGAGTTCCAGCCATAAATGGGGAGGAAAAGGGAACAATTTACTTCGTACTGATACCACTTCATTCTAGGAAAATGGTAAACAAGAAGGGCAAAGCCCATACGACTCACATGCTTGACCTTGACCTTTATATGACCTTGACCTTCAGGTGACATTCAAGGTCAAGGTCAAACAACTAAACCTACCAATGACATCATACACTAAGAACTGCTTTACACATTTTTCCTACCAAAATACATGTGACCTTGACCCAAGGTCAAGGTCATCCAAGGTCATGCAACACAAAGCTATTAATTCAAGACATAGGAAGCACAATGGTGCTTATTGGCACTTTCTACCATGAGATATGGTCACTTTTAGTGGTTCACTACCCCATTTTGGCCACATTTCATAAGGGTCAAACTGACCTTGACCTTGATGATATGTGACCAAATGTGTCTCATGATGAAAGTATAACATGTGCCCCACATAATTATTAAGTTTGAAACAGTTATCTTCCATAGTTCAGGGTCAAGGTCACTTCAAAATATGTATACAATCCAACTTTGAAGAGCTCCTGTGACCTTGACCTTGAAGCAAGGTCAACCAAACTGGTATCAAAAGATAGGGCTTGCTTTGACCTATATACCACTTGTAGCTAAGGTCGCCATTCTCAATAACGTGGGAGAAAATTGGGAAAATGTGAAAAATGACTGTTTTTGAGACCACATTTATGGCTCCTGTGACCTTGACCTTGAAGCAAGGTCAAGTCACTATGTATGTTTTTTGAGGCCTTGTCATCATACACCATCATGCCACATTTGGTGTTGATAGACTTAATAGTCTCCGAGAAAAATTTAAGAAATTTAAACTAATTTCTATGTTTTCTTGACATACTTACCAGTAGACAACTCATAGGTATATGACCTTTCACCTCGAAAAAAGATTTGCATAAATCTTCCCCACCCACGTGGCCACCCCATAAGCCAATGAAGTGGCTTCATCCATAGCGTCATAGCCAGTGAAAGGGAGGCAACTCTCCCATTTCCCGTGCATGCGCTCAGATACCAGGGTACTGGCCACGTGGCCTCACTTTCGACAATACACCGAGACTGGTGAAGATGCACAAAAATGGGGAGGAGGGTGGGAAAAATAATGTTGTCTACTGGTAAGTATGTCAAGAAAACATAGAAATTAGTTTAAATTTCTTAAAGTTTTCTATCCATACTGACCAGTAGACAACTCATAGGTATGATTACCCCAGCGGGAGGCGGGTGTGCATCCACGCAACAAAACTGCCAACAACTCACCACTCAAAGGCGAACAGCCGAACCCGCCACAACCAACTTGTTGATGCCACGGTATCATCCAGACGACGGACGCGAACGTCACACAGGTAGTGATGCGTGAAAACCCAGCCACTGTGCCAGAACGCCTCCCTCATGAGATGAGCCAGCGATACATTCTTGGCAAAAGCCACAGAGGTCGCCACTTGCGAAGCTCATGAGGTCTGGATGCACCAACCGGAGGCAGAAGGCTCGCATGCCGATACGCATCCGCGATCAAGAGACGAATCCAGGAGGAAATGGATGTCGTCGATATCTCGCCGTGATCAATTTCAAGGAAAGAAAAAGCCTACGTCGGCGACAACGACGAGACTGAGTTCTGGCCAAGTAACATTCAGTGCACGGACCGGACAGTGGACACAGTCAGGCTCGTGCGAAACGACGATACAAGAGAGACTCGTAATCGCAATACTCTGACAGTCGGAAGAGCACTCTGATTCTTGCAACGAAACTGCGTGAACACGCAGTCACTACGCCAGAACACCATCCTCATGAGAGGAGACAGCGACACAGTCTTGGCAAAAGCCATAGAGGTCGCTGCCTATGAATCCCATGAGAATTAGCCACGTGAACCTGCGTCCGACAGCAGCCAAGCAGAAAGTCTCAACAAGCTCGCATTTGGGTGGCCAATACCCGAACGAGGTTGCACGAGAGTGCACGCAGAGAGTTGGAGCTCGATGGGCTCCCCATCCGCCAGAGCCAGCAGATCAGGGAACCAGGAAGCTCCAGGCCAGAGAGGCGCGACCAGGATCATGCGAGGACGCTCCAGGGCGACCTTGGCCAACACCTTCGGAAGAAGGCGCGTGGGAGGAAAAGCGTATACTTCCATGCCCGACCACGACCGAGCGAAAGCATCTCGGCCGAGAGCCATTGGATCATGCATAGGCGAGAAGTAACATGGCAAACGCGCGTTGAACCGGGTGGCAAACAGATCCACCATCGGTTTGCCCCAACGAAGCCACACCCGTTCTAGCGCCTGATGCGCTACAGTCCACTCTGTAGGCAGAACCTGATCCCTCCGACTCAAATCATCAGCCAGCACATTCAACTTCCCGGGAATGAACTCCGTGGAAATGGAAATACCATGGGAAGAGGCCCAGACCAGAATCTCCTCAGCCTTGAGAGACAGAGTCGTAGAGACTGTGCCTCCTTGATGCCTGAGATAACTCAGACATGTGACACTGTCACCTGAGACTGTCACGTGCCGATTCCGCAAGACCGACAGCAATCCCTGAAGGGAGAGAAAAACTGCCTCCATCTCCAGAAAGTTGATGTGCAGCCGCGATTCGCTCTCAGACCAGAGACCGGACACCGAGTCCGTGTCTGTGTGCCCACCCCAACCGCTCCTAGAAGCATCTGTGAACAGATAGATGAGAGGACCACAGGGTCGGATCGGAACAGACGACTGGAGCCACGTCACGTCCGTCCAGCGCAAAGTGGCCGCGCGAAACCACTCCCCCAGCACCACAATCTGATCAAAATCTGAGCAGTTGGAGACTCGGCTGGCAAGTTGCCTCTGAAGAGGCCTCTTGGCGACCCGAGCCAAAGGCAACAGTGTAGCCATAGACTCCATCTTGCCCAGCAAAGAGAGAAGGGTGCGATAAGGAGCGGACTCCACACCACGTAAGTGTGAGAGCAGAGCAACCAACGACTGCAACCTGTCCGAAGAAGGACGGACAGAGAAGGCGATAGTGTCAAACTGCATGCCTAGGTACTGAAAGGTAGTCGATGGGAGGAAATCAGATTTCTTCAGAGAGAAATTGAAACCCAGGCTCTGTGCAAGGTGAACAACCGTCCCCGTGTCATGGGCACATTGCTGAGATGAGCGATGCAACACCAACCAATCGTCCAGATACATCCGCAGACGAACTCCCCTGCCCCTCACCACCATCGCCAACTGTTTGGTGACCTTGGTGAAAATGAAAGGAGCCGTAGATAGTCCGAATGGGAGAGCAACGAATTGCAACACCCTGTCTCCCCAGACGAAGCGCAGATACTTCCACATGTCCGAGTGCATCGAGATATGAAAGTACGCGTCCTGAAGGTCCAATGACGTGGCAAAATCACCAGGACGGATTGCATCACGTACCGACCTGGCCGACTCCATCTTAAACGGCATCTCGCGAACAGACTTGTTCAAGCGAGAGAGGTCTAACACCGGGCGAAAACCACCAGAATGTTTCACAACTGCAAAAATTCTGGAGTAAAACCCCGGTGAGACCGGCGACACCTCCTGAACCACCTTTTTCTCCAGCAGAGAAGCGACCTCCTTTTCCAACACCCTTACCTTCTCAGGGTGAAGGGGCTTAGGAAAGGCCAGAGGCTCACGAGACAGACGCGGGGGGGTCGTGAACGGAATTCTATAGCCATCACGCACCACCCTCAGAATAGCGCTGTCGTGAATCTGCCGACGCCAAACGGCAAAAGCCCGTTTTAGAGCGTCCGCGCGCGTAGGGCGGGAGCGCAGACAGCGTGGCAAAGCACCGCAGCACACAGACTCCAACACCGACTGACGGTGGAAACGAGGCACATCCGAAGTGAATGTCTCTTGCGCAAGAGGAATCGTCGGATGCCCCTCTCCCACCAGAGAAGCGTCAACATCCGATGTGGTCGGGTAGAATACACCGCCATCATCCGACTGGGACGCGTAGTCGACGCACGAGGAGGGAGAAGGCCGAAACCCGACCCCCGGAACCGACCGACGCACCGGAGACCCCGTGTAAGGAGAAACACGGGAGGCGGTCCCAGAAGGAGAGCCGGAAGGGAGCCGGGCGGACCGCCGTCGAAAACCCTCAGAGTCCGTAGACCCATGGGAGCGACTAGCAGAAACCCGCACCGGACTGAGCGATCGCGAAATAGAGCGTGACAAATCCCGAGGGATATAGTGTCGCGACTCGACGCTCCGCTCACGCCTAGACCCCCGAGAACGAACGGGAGAATCAGAGTCAAAGGGAAGATCGCGATCTGACAAGCGAACGCCCGATCCCCCAAGACCGGAGACAGGGTGCTGATCGAACTGCAAAAGCAAGCGATCGTCAGACACGCACCGCCTAGGGCGAGAATCTCGCACAAAAACACGTGATCGCGGGGGCGCCAAGGACCGGGGACGAACATCAGCACCGCGCGTGCCGTGAACGGACCCCCGCCCAACCCCATCCACTGCTCGATCGTGTCGAGACTCCCGACAAGGATGATCACGATCGAGTAATAGACCAGGCAATCGTTGTGAAAACAAGAGAGGCTGATGATCAGACCGCAAAGCCAAAGACTGTGCGCGGTCGAAAGCAACGCCCCGCCGGTCGCGCTGATCGCCACGATCCCCAGATCGAGGAACAGAACGCCCGGAAGAGAAAGCAGCATGCCGATCGAACCAACCGGGCAAAGACGCCGTGGAATCGATCGCAACGCTCTGCCTGCCCCGTGACGCCGGAACGTCACGATGTGCGGAACGATCGGCGGATCGTCCGACAGCCAAGGCCGCATGTTGATCAGACCAGACGGGCATAGCCTCTGTGTGGTCGATCGCAACGCATCGCCTATAGCTTGATCCGCACCCAGCACGATCGATTGAACGATCCTCTGATCGCCAGTGACCCAAGGCAGTGTGTTGATCGTATCGTGCGGCCGAAGCCTCGCGTTGATCGATAGCAACATTCTGCCGATATCGCGACGCGTGTCGGATATGATCGACTGGACGACCCAGAGAAGGCCAGGAAACCGAAGCAACCTGCGGATCAGATCGCACGGGCAGAGCCCCCGTGCGATCGAAAGCCGAGTACGGAACGATCGGCCGATCGTCCGAACCCAAGGCCCCCTGCTGATCGAACCATACGGGCAGAGCCTCCGTGTGTTCGATCGCAACGCATCGCCTGAATCCTGATCCACCCCCATCACGATCGATCAAGTGATCATCAGATGGCCAGTAACCCAAGTCAGCGCGCTGATCGAATCGTGCGGCCGAAGCCTCGCTTTGATCGATAGCAACGCTTTGTCGAGATCGCGACTCGTGTCGGATATGATCGACTGGGAGACCAGGAGAAGGCCAGGAAACCGAGGCCACATGCGGATCAGATCGCACGGGCAGAGCTCCCGTGCGATCGATAGCTGTGCCCATCCCACCGAGGGATTCGTCACCGGCGCGACTTACCTCCGAAGGAGAAACCGACCGGTGCGACGCCACACTCTGGGAAGCTGAAAGAAAGGCAGCTGCAGACAAATCCACCAACATGCAGCAGCCGCCTGGAGCCGCCCTAGACAGAGTGTCCGGTAAGGAAGAGGTGTCGATAGAAGGAACTTTCGCCGACACCACCACCCCCTTACACGCGGAGGAAGAGGCCGAACGAGTTATACTCGAACCCGACCTCGACCTCTTACCTGTTGAAGAGGAAGGAGGAATAGACAAACCACCCTTCCCCTTCGAAACAGAGCCGCGCTCGCTCACCCGCACCTTCTCCGTACCCTGAAGCGGGTGCGGAAGGCGCGCCGCCATGAAGCCAAAATGGCGAACAAAATGGCGAACAAAATGGCGGGCGGCCCAGCGTCAACTCGACGCAAGCCGTAGCAAGAACACGCACGCAGCACAAAACGTTGCAACCAGCGACACACGCCCACAACGTACCTAGCCGAAGCTAGCAACAACAGACAACAAATATAACTGAACCGAACCGTGCACTGAGGAAACCGGCGGGAACAGAATTTGAAGCAAAAACGAATTAACAGAAATTCGAAACAACGGCGAGGGCCGTAGAAGTATGTTGTACTTCCCCACAGCCAACGTCGCCACGGCCGTCAGCAAATCCTAGAAAGTCCGCACACAAGTGAAGACTGGAGGAAACCAAAGTACATCCATGCACTCCAGTCGAAAAGTCGAAAGTGAGGCCACGTGGCCAGTACCCTGGTATCTGAGCGCATGCACGGGAAATGGGAGAGTTGCCTCCCTTTCACTGGCTATGACGCTATGGATGAAGCCACTTCATTGGCTTATGGGGTGGCCACGTGGGTGGGGAAGATTTATGCAAATCTTTTTTCGAGGTGAAAGGTCATATACCTATGAGTTGTCTACTGGTCAGTATGGATAGAAAACTCCAATGTTTAAGTTTTTTACGCCCGGACGGACGCCCGGACGGACGGACGGACGACACGGCTGAGTACATAGACTCACTTTTGCTTCGCATGTGAGTAAAAAAAAAGGCCGACAACAACAAGAAGACTCACCAGACATTAGGGGTGACAGTGTCATTCTGGAAGGTCCAGGGCACTGAGGAGTAGATGGCCTCTCCGTTGACCTGCAGCCAGGCTCCCATCTGCCTCAGGCGCTCCTCAAAGACAGGAACGATCATGCCATCGTGTGTTGGCCCCACGTTGATGAGCATGTTGCCTCCACAACTGGTGATGCAAACATGTAGCAACAGACTCTCAATTAGACATTCAAGGTAGTCTATTATGGAAGACATCATGCCATCATATATCAGTCCAATGTTGACCTGGATGTAGCTGCCAAAACTGGTGATGCAAACACAAATGAGCAGACTCAATTAGACATTCAAGATGTCATGGTCAGTTGAGGGAGCACTTGTATGCTAGTCCCATAACAACCAACTTGTTGCCTTCACAGTCTGTTGATGCAATAATATAGCAACATGGTCACAAGTTAAAGATTCAATATATGATTATATCACAGTAAATTATGGCAGAGATTATGCCCTTGTGTGCTAGTATCACATTGATCAGCATGTTCCCTTCACTATTTGTGATGCAAAAATACAGCAACAAGGTCACAGATTCAAGATACATCCAAGATAAATATGGGAGTATTCTTGTCATTGTGAGTGAGTACCACATAGATTAGCATGTACCCTCCACAGCTGCAGATGCAAAAACACAGCAACCTGGGTCACAGCTTTGAGAATGATGGTGCTAAAGTCAATCAGGGGAATGATCTTGCCCTTATGTGTTGGCCCCATATTGATCAGAATGTCCCCTCCACAACTTGTGATGCAAAATCGTAGCACTGTCATCAAAGATCAAAGAATTCAGAGACAATTATGAATGTGACAATGCCCTTGTGTGTTAGTCCCACACTGATCAGGACATGGCATCCACAACATGTGAGATAAACATGAACTCAATGTAGGGAGAATAAAGCAATTTAGCTTGTGGATATAATGAAAACACGCTGAATAAACAAAAACTAAAACTAAAACAAATCAGCATCTGCAGCATCTTTCCACTAATATTCTCCTTCCATCAATCTGAGCTCTGCGACAGCTTAGCCTCTAATACCACAATTTACTAAGCAATCCTAAAGCACCTGTAGTCCTGAAAATAGTTCTTTCCTATCAGACAATGAGGAAAGGTTCGAGCATACAAGTCAAACCAGACTAAACCTGGTAGAAAAGTTGTCAAGAGGCTAAGTCTTGTTTTTTTGTTTGTTTGGGTTTTTTTCTTTTTAGCTTTACACAGAAATAGAAAATGTGCTGCAAACATTCAGCTTTTCTCCAGATTTTTCTCAGAAAAAGTTAATAATGTTGTGCTTGCAATTCACCCCCCCCCCCCCCCACCCACCCCCCAAATACCCAATTACTGACACTTTGATCTGTGTCGCGAGCAGGTTGCCAGTTTTGGGGTTAATGTTCGTGTGGTGGTTACTTGTGTGCGCACGCGTGGTGTGTAGTGCGTTTGTAGCGCGTTAGCGCGCTCCTCGTCCGTGCGTTTTCCCGTTGAGCGTGAGGTTGGAGGGGGTGAGTGAACTCCGTGCGCTTTCGCACGGGAATTTGCGAGACGAAAGGGTTTGAATGCGATGCTCACGTTTTCTTTTGGGAGGAAGGGTTTTGAAGGGGCAGACGCTGACTTGTGAGCGAGTAAGCAACATCGCTGTTGTGGTGTGTGCTGGATTGTGGCGCGACCGCTGTCGGCCCAGTGCGTGGCGTGGCTTCTGCCAGCCCGGAGTAGTTTAGCGACTTTATTGTCGTTGTCGGCGTAGGCCGAACGGAATCGTCACCAGGGGAAGGGCCGAGTTTCTTCCATGTGAGTACTTGTTTGTGTGTGGATGTCTTTGTGGAGGAGGTTTTTCTCTAGGGGTGGGTGGGAAGTTGAAATAGACAGGGGAATTTTAGAACTGATATTTTGTCGTTCATTTATTTGCTCTGTTCTCATTTCGCCTCATTGCCATCATTTCAGGGTTCGTGGTAGGTTGGCTGTTGTTTTGATTTGATTTGCTTGCATTGGGGAAATGTTAAATGCTCGAAATGTCCCTAGTTTGGGATTAAGGCTAAGAACGGGTTTTGCCGTCATATTTTCGTTACGGTGGAAGGGCTATTCCCAGGTTAGTGGGGTTGTAACAGTTTTGAGTTGGATTGATGTGCATGTTGTTATGCCATGTATGCTAATTCTGGCCGTTTAGGCCTGTGCGTGGATTGTTTGTTTCACAACCGTCATCGTCCGAAGTCTCCGCTGCCCTCATCGTTGTCCTCATCGTCCGAAGTCTCCGATGCTCCTCATCGTTGTCCTCATCGTCCGAAGTCTCCGCTGCTCCTCATCGCTGTCGTCACTTTCCAAAGTCCTCGTTGGCTCTCATCACCCTGAGGTCACCTGGTCCAGGGGAAGGGTTGACGTTCAGCGTTACCTCGTGGCTTCATCCCCGTTCTGCGGCCTATCGCAGAAGGCTGCCATGTGACAGTGGCGGACAGCTGGAGCTGTTGGGCTGGCGTGAGAGTGACGAAGGTGGACGGTTGTAGCTGTTGGGCTGGCGTGAGAGTGACGAAGGTGGACGGTTGTAGCTGTCGGACTGGCGTGAGCGTGACAGTGGTGAACAGTTGTGGTTTTTTGTACTTGCATGTAGTGACAGTTGTGGACAACAGTGGTTTTTTGTACTTGCGTGTGTTGACAGTTTGTAGACAACAGTAGTTTGTTGTGCTTGTGTGTTTTGGCAGTTGTGGTCAACCGGGGTTTTGGTTGTACTTGAGTGGGTGGTGTAGCATTGTATCATCTGTCATTGGTGTTTGCATATAGTGGGTGGATGAATCATCTATTGACCATTATCATCGTTCACTTTCACCTCCATTTTCTTCATTCTGCGGAGTGGGCGAGTAGTTAATAAATATTTGTTTGTTCTAAAAGTTGTCTGTGAGTTCCTAACTCCCTCTGCATGAGGTTAAGGCCCCGCCCACCAGGTGCAGGGCGCGACAATCTGTTCTTCTCAAGCAGTCACATATATGCAACATGGCGTTTAAGTAATCAGGTGTGGATGTGCATGTGTTAGTGTGCATGTTATTTATTATCATGGCCTAGTCCATCAGAAGAAGACTTCGCACTTGATCAAAACCATGCTTCATGATGCCCTTCTTAGAACCACAAAAAGAATCATCTGGGTCTGTCTAGACTCCGTGCTTGCTGTGACCCAGACATGGAAATCAAGTAGTGCACGCACATGACTGCTGTGATGCTCTGTCAGTTATCTCCATCTCCTGCCAAGGCCACCTCCCTAATTGGGACGTCAGGTATTGCCAGCAATGTGATGTGGTTCTCCCTTGCATGGATGTGCAACAGTAAGTGCACATGTACTCTTGTGTAATGGCTTGGGCCTAGGACTTTGCACTTCATCTAAACCATGGTGCATGACAGCCCTGTCAAGGCCATCTCCCTAATGGAGACACAGGCATTGCCAGCAATGTGATGTGGACCTCCCTTGCATGGATGTGCACGTGTAAGTGTGCTTGTACTCTGTGTCATGTTTTAGGACTTTGCACTTCATCAAAACAATGGTGAATTAAGGCCCTATCAGGGCCATAAAATCCTTTTAAAAAGTTATTATTTAATCAGTGGAACTGCAGTCAGCCAGACGTGGTGTGTAAAATGGAAGAAAGCAGTGTATTTGCACAGGTGTGTCTAATCTGCTAGCGTGGGAAGTGAGTGTAACACAGACATAAGCATTTTCTTCTGTATCGCAACAAAAGCAGCAAAATTTAATATTATTCAGCCATTTTCAAGAGTCACAGGTACAGGACCTTACCTTCTTCTTAAACTGACCTATTTTACATAATTCATTTAAGAAACAGACGCATAAGCACTGTCAGATTTATGATTATTTAGACAGCAAATAAAGGGCTCTGAAGTCATCATTTCCTGGTACGGGGGAGAGGGTGAAGCACATTACATTTACCTGACAGTCTCAGCCAGGGTGGTGATGATCTCATCAGTAGTCATGAAATCTGCCAGGTTGGCATTTCGTCGATAGCCCCAAGACCTTTTGTCAATGGTCAAACAGTTCTCCCACTTCTTGTTCTGAAGTTTGCCTGGAAAGACAAATGAAGCATGTTATTCACATCTAACCATTTGGATGAGTCATCAGATCATCAGTAGATCAGACATGGATTACTTCAAGTACAGTGGGACCTGCGAATAGCGACCCTCTAAATAGCGACTAACCTCGCAATAGCGGTTGGTCAGAGCCGGCACGGATCGATTTCTTAAGAAAAATACCTCTAAATAGCGACTAACCTCGCTATTGCAAATAACGACCCCCCCTTGCCGGTCCCGATCGCTGTTTTTACTTGCGAATAGCGACTCTCTCTTCCCTGGGGCGGCATTTCGCGAAGTGTCTGCAGCGGTCAGGTTCCCTCTGAAACCGAGTTGGCAGTGGTGAGAGTGCGAAGTGTTTCACTCACTACACACGCGTGCAGTCTATCCTTTCACCTCGGTGTACATTTTCGGTTTGAACGCCTTCTTATGTGCGCCCGATGAGTTGAATTTCGAAGAAGGCACAAAGCAAAATGGCTACAAAGAGGAAAGCGCTAACGCTGAAACAGTGGATGGAGGTCTTGAAAAAATAGACAATGGTATGACCCTACAGGATATGGCCAAACACTTCGATGTTGGATTGACACAAATCAAATCAGTAAAGAGTAAACGAGAAGAGTTGAAACAGCGATGGGAAGATGGAGGCCGAGCGGACCAGACGCACACGAAACGACGAAAGGCAAATCTCGAGGTTCTTAACGCCTATATTGAATGCCTTAAAAAATTGTTTTGTTGCCCTTGCTGTTTGTTTTCTCATGTATTTTATTTTCTATCTACACATGTGCATCTGTTGTGCTTGGAAATGTGTTTGTGATCATGATCATGGTTGAACCTCCAAATAACACCCTACCTCGAAATAGCACCCCTTTTGGTTTGGTCCCTAGAGGGGTCGCTATTTGCAGGTTCCACTGTACTCAAAGTACATACCTGCTCACCTTTCAAAGTCAGAACCAGTCAGCACAGTACACATGGAGTCCACATTTACACTCATTGTCCCATGACACTTTTATCAGTCCTTCTGTTCTGTAGTGCGAAGGCAAGTGTAACAGTCAGCCTTATTCCTGTCCTTTGTGAAACACAACCAGGCTCACCTGGGTTGTAGCGGTCATCACAGGTGAGGAAACCGCCGTGCTTACAGCCACAGCCATTTCCCCATCGGTCATTGGTCACCACCGTGTCCTTGACTGGACTGAAGCAGCCAGACCAAGGCAATATACCAGAACAAGTACACTGGATTCATTAAGCATGATGATTTTTTTTCTTCTCAAGCAGTCCATGCACAATACATTAATGGGTCAGATTGTATGAAAAATTAAGGCAGTTCCCTCACTCATAATGTTCCAGTGATGTTTGATAAGTTTTTACTCTAATAAAGAGATATATGTACTCTGACATTTTATTTTTAAAATTCTCTCAATTTCTTTTTACATAAACTTAAAATTTCAAATCCTGATACTTCTATTTCATATACTGAGCATTTCTTGTTACATCCTTAAACTCTTAAATTTTATCTGAGAGAATACATCCCTTTTTTCAATACAGAAGTCACTACACAAAGATATCATACACAGCATATAATGCATTTTTTGTGTGTCTAAACATTTTTTCATAGGTCCTCTTGCGTGCACCTCACAACTGCTATAGATCTACTTTAGTGATTAATCTGTCCATTTACCTTTCCATTCATCCAACCGCAACCCCTTCATCCCCCCCAAACTACACATCCCTCTGTCCATTAAAGCACCCAGCCTTCCCTCCCTTCTACTTCCCATTTCATCATCACATCATCCCTGGTAGCACCTGTCATTGTAGAGCCAGGCCAGGAAGTTGGTGGAGTTCCAGTAGGTGTCAGGGCCAGCATCTCCATCAGACCACACCACATCGGGCTTGTAGCGCATCACCAGCTCGTACAGTTCCGGCATTGTCTTGTCCTGCAAACACACCAGATCTTGTCAACAGGGGCCAGGCAAATGGACAGACAGACAACCAGGCAGGCTCCCAGGAACTCTGCATTGCTTACAGAACTTATGACTGCAGAGTGTTTAGTAGAAACCAGTTCAAGCACCATATTTTAAATACCAAGGAAAAATATATACCATATTTTATCTATGGTAGCATTACTCTGAAGAGGGACTTCAATATAGGTTTTTAAAAAAACTGGTTCACAAAACTATCCAATCATTTTCTAAACATAAGNNNCCGCAGCCGCCACTCCGCCTGACTGACTTCGCACGCCCGGGGAGTTATGCTAAGATCCGACCGCGTTAATAAATCTGCATTTTGTGACAAACGTCTTGCTCGGCGGTACTGTACTCCATGCACCTTAACGGTCCGCGTGATTCGGGTGTAATCTTAAGCTAAACGACGTTTATTGGCGCTGCTGAAATGGTCGAAGTCGGAAACATTCGGAACGTCGTTTAGCTTAAGATTACACCCGAATCACGCGGACCGTTAAGGTGCATGGAGTACAGTACCGCCGAGCAAGACGTTTGTCACAAAATGCAGATTTATTAACGCGTCCGGATCTTAGCATAACTCCCCGGGCGTGCGAAGTCAGTCAGGCGGAGTGGCGGCTGCGGTCTGAGCTGAGCGCTATCATCGGTATGTCACGTGACTGTAAGGACGAGATTTCAAACTGAGGTACTCTGTCCGATCGGACAGAGTACCTCAGGTACTTTGTCCGATCGGACAGAGTACCTCAGGTAGGCCTACTTTGTCCGATCGGACAGAGTACCTCAGGTACAGTGTCCGGAAATGTTGCCGATAACGACCATTTCAGCAATACTAACCTCAGTGGGATGATGCTAACAGCAAATTAAACTCAAACTCCTCCTCCTCTCCCCCTCCCCCCCACCCCCACCCCCCCTCCAGTATATATGTGCACCAGTGCAACACCATATAATAGTTTTTGTGGCGTCTCCGCTTCGTTGATTCCAACCGCCTATATAGCCGGCATTGCTTGGTGACACCAAAGATCCTATATACACATTGAAAGACTGCACTGCATCGTTCTCACAGAAATGCTTGAGAAGAAACAGAAAAATCATCCAACTTTGCCACCTGTAACTTTCCCTGCACTCTAAAGGCAGAAAAACTTGTGCGATGAAAACGTAATGACTGGAAAGATTTAAACTGTAAATGTGCGATCCAGACAAAGACTGGACTGTTGCTTTTTCACTAGCAAATTCATGTTCCTCACATGGAGCCACGCTTCAACACTGAAAAATTCGATAATTCGTTCTCCCCTGACTTGTATATCATGTGCATTAATTTGTCTCCTCGCTGCAATCTCCACTGTACCGTACAATTGAAGTAAGTTACGATTTTTTCTTTATTGTGTGCACGGTGTGTGGTTGACAGTGAGAAATCCTGCATTAAGTTTGAATTGAAAAAAAAAGTCGTTTAGACCTCTTACCCATTGGAAACAGTATTAAAAACCGACCGAAGGTTCTTTGTTACAACATTGGTAATGTATGGTCTTTGCATTGGTCATCGCGGATCGTAAAGGGACGTAACTCTAAATTCTGACCTCGCTTCGCGTGAAGGAAAATCGCTCGAGTGCGCGGTCTTTTAGTGTATATATAGGGTCTTTGCTACAAACGCTGCTGCACTCAAACTGAAAGCTATTACAATATTGTCATTGTTTTTTTCAATAGACACATGCGGCCTCCTAGCAGCAAAGCGAATCTTTGCAACGGTGAGCTGCTTGAGGGTGAAAATGGTCCGAATCTGGTGGTAGGTTCCGTAGCCTTGCTGTACGGCTACCGAATTTGTATATAATGTGAAGCTTTATATTCTAACTCCATCCCACGTTTGACTCTCAACGGGTGGTCCCTACGCCCTAATTCCAGGGCAAGACGTTGATGTTGGACAAAAACGTGACAAAAAGTAACGCGTCCGGGTTTAGGTGAAACTCCCCGGACAGTGTTTATTTGTGGTATGCAAATAACACAGGAGGAATATATATCATTGCTAGCATAAATGCGGGTAAGTTAGTTTGTGCCTGGCTGTTCATTTGTTTCTTCTTTACAGCTATTTATTGGAATGCTTTCCCAGTACAAGTCTGCTTTTACTAAGATGTAACTAACTTTCTTCGCACAATTTTCAGGATAGATAATAAGTTTGTATGTCTGCACCAACAAGAAAGACAATTCTTTAAATGTTCACATTTAGTTAGTGTACCTGAGAAACCATGGAGTCCCATATCAGTGAAAGACTTAATATTTCTTCTTGATAAATTGTTAGACATTGATGAAGGAGAAATATACATAGCTGGACACCTTGCACGGCACAGACAGGGCAAGTTTGAGACTTTCGGGCCATCCATCATTTCATCTACTGCAGTGTCCTTGATAAAGATTGAGGTGTTAATGAAATAAAAAGTACCAACATCCTCTTTCTTATCAACATTTCCAGAAACACACAAATAATATTCGCAGTCATACCCATTCACATAAATGTTTGCTTGCGCACACACAAGCATGCTTGCATGCACACATGTGTGCACATTCACTCGAACAGATGAGATATCGACATGCTGAACTTGTCCTTATCTGTTGCCTCACTGTCAAAGTGCAAACATCACATATTAAGCATACTGTACATACTGTACATTATATCAGTTGAACAAATGGAATGAACAGTTTAAAGGTACAACAATTTATTCCATATGCCAAGCATAACATGTGAACAAGGCCACTTAATGTCCCCCCTTCTCAGCTTTTTGTTTAAAAAAAAAACTTTCTCTTGAACAACTTTTTATTTTGCCGTGTAAATGGTAAATTATGTGTAAATAGAAATTGTTATTTGTAATAAATTCAACAGTGCAGTGAAAATATAGTTGATATCAATGTTAAGATTCAGCAGTATGTTGCATGATCATTCTATGCTGGAGAGGCATCATCAACAATGCCCCTACCTGAAGGCTCACAAAGTGCCATACATACGGAAAATGAGGACCTACAGATATTTTTCAATATAGGAGTGATAATGAGCTTACAAACAAACAAATGATTAATCAAGCAATAAAGATCTCTCGTCTTCTATTTCCATGCATATTACTTGACTATGATGTACAAAAAAAGCAAAGGTTATTTGACTTAATATGCAATGATAAAGTCAAAGCAAATGAGTATTATTTTGAGCAATGATACATGAACAATATACAGTAATGACTTGAGATCACAGACAATAGTCCTGTTGAGGCAAGTTGTTTGGGGATGTCTATAGTAATGATGATGGAACAGTTGATGTCTGCTCTCGGCAATTTACAAACCAGTTGGCATAGTTGCTGGCACTCAACACCTATAGAGCACCAAGATTACTTGTGATTGTCAGTGGTGCTGAGCACCTAGGTCAGCTGGTATTGCCACTAGCACTTGGAATCAGCATTATCATTGAAAACATAGGACAGTTGTGACTGTCAGTGTCACTATCGCTGATAATCTAGGTCAGATGGGATCATCACTATAATTGAAAACCTAGGACAGCTGTGATTGTCACTATTATTGTTAATTTAAGTCAGGTGGAATTGCCACTATCATCATGAACCTAAGTCAGTTGGCAATGTCTGTCACCTTCAGTACCCAGGCAAACAGAGAGGGGTTGGTGGACGCTGTCAGCACCGGAAGATCAATCGTCACACCTCCTTCCATGTAGGAGTGAAAGGTCAAGGCATTGGGGTAACCCAGCAAGGTCACCTGGGTGGACGGTGTGGTAATGGGCTTGGCCAGGGTCAAGGTTTGGGTCAGAGGCCAGTCAAGGACGATGGCATAGACCCTCTTCAAAATAGAGCCAGCCTCCCCTGGCTTGGATGTGTACCTGTATGGCAGTGGGGGACAGAGGTCACTGGGGATATTACCATCTGGCAAAATGGTGAAACATGGTACAATGTTCAGTGCAATGATGATATACTGTACAAAATACTGGGCAAAAAGAGTTTAATAGAACTGCATGCCGCCTGTGCTGCCAAGACGCCTTCCTCCTCAGCGGAAAGCTGTGGTCTTTACGCTTTTGGCACCTGCTCCAATAGGACTTGCACAGCTGGTCTGGAGCAACACCCGTTGAGGAGATCTATACACAATTCAGTCACTGAACCCCCAAATACTGCTGTCAAATACTAGACCCACAGAACGTTTTCATTGAAAAAGTGAAAAACAAAACAAAGGTAAGCATTTGTGGGAGGACCCCAATAATCATAAGATGAAATCTTATTGATAAAAAGAGAAAACAACTCAGTAACAGAAAGACATTTATCATGACATGATATTTCATAAATTGTTAGATATATCATTAGCTAAGTTTCATAACAGGCACAATAAATGAAGCTACAATAGCAGAAAACAGATTAACATTTCCATACTACAATCAAGTCATGAAAAATATAATTTGCAGTCGAAGACTTATAGTTTGTGGACATATTCAACAAAAGAATAGCAAAAGATTTAACTAGTATATATTTTAATTAAGTCATTAAAAAAATAACCAGTCAAACCCCTATGACCTGTGGATGCATTTGATAAAATTGCAAAAATGGTAAGAAGGAAAAGTGTTTCCATACCAAACTCCAGGAGCCTTGGTATCATTCTGGAAATTCCATGGATGTGAGGAGTAGATGGCCTCACCATTGACCTCCAGCCAGGCTCCCAGCTGTCTCAGCCGCTCCTCAAAGATGGGAGTGATGCAGCCATCGTGGGTTGGCCCAACATTGATCAGGAGGTTTCCCCCACAGCTGCAAGAACCATTCCACACACTAGTCCTTGAAGAGTCCCCACAGCAACACAGCACTGGCTTTAGATATATACTTGCAGAATTACATTTGTTTAGAACTGCAACTCTAGGAGTAGATACTAATCATGTTACTCAATGGATTGACTCAAATCTTATTTGGTATCTCTGTAACAAAAATAAATAAGAAATAAATAAGCAAAAAAGCAAGCAAACAAGTAAGTAAGCAAGTTTTGAACAAACAAGGCAGTTAACTGAGCAGAAAGCATAAGAGATTACAAGACATCACTGGTGGATACAAGAATTTTCAGTTTAATGACTACATCCAAGTCCTCAAATCTCATGATGAAATCTCCCTTTTGGTCGGGAGTAAGAACAGACTCACTTCATCTCCCTATGCCTATCTGTTGGTTGGGAGTAAGAACAGACCCACTGCATCTCCCTATGCCTATCTGTTGGTCGGGAGTAAGAACAGACTCACTTCATCTCCCTATGCCTATCTGTTGGTCGGGAGTAAGAACAGACTCACTTCATCTCCCTATGCCTATCTGTTGGTCGGGAGTAAGATCAGACCCACTTCATCTCCCTATGCCTATCTGTTGGTTGGGAGTAAGAACAGACTCACTTCATCTCCCTATGCCTATCTGTTGGTCGGGAGTAAGAACAGACCCACTTCATCTCCCTATGCCTATCTGTTGGTCGGGAGTAAGAACAGACTCACTTCATCACCCTATGCCTATGGGAGTAAGAACAGACCCACTTCATCTCCCTATGCCTATCTGTTGGTCGGGAGTAAGAACAGACTCACTTCATCACCCTATGCCTATGGGAGTAAGAACAGACTCACTTCATCTCCCTATGCTTAAATGCAATTCGAAAGAGGCAAATAACTAGGGAAATCATGATGTTCTTTTTCTAACAGCTCTAATGATTTATTGTGATCAATGGCCTTACATAGCCTACAAAGGCTGAAAGGTCATCAAACTTCATCTATCCCTCCTTTCCCCAGAAACATGGGATTAGTTTATCTCCCAATGACATCTTTGGTCTTTTACTGTCTTTGAGAGTCCTTCAGTCCAACTGTACATCATGAGCAAATAGCAAGGTAACACGTTAAATATAAAGGCAAATTTGCAAAATCATAAGATAAAGTTTGATTTTGAGCTGCTATTGAATTTGACTATCATTAAAGCATGTGAAGGAGAAGAAGAAAGAAAGAAAGCAAGAAGCCAGACTATCATTATAGTAGTCCCTACCTGACAGTTTCTGCCAGAGTGTTGATGATTTCATCCATGGAGAGGAAATCCTGCAAGTTGGCTTCACGACGGTAGCCCCAAGCTTTGCGATCAATGGACAAACAGGTCTCAAACTTCCTTTTCTGCAACGTCCCTGTTGTCGGAGAGACAGTCAGAATAAGCGATGACATGTTGTCACATTACTCTATTACAACTTTCCCGTGATCCATCTCTGCAGTCATCAAACTTTGAATAGTTCCAGACTCAGCAATTCATTGGTCCACTGCATTGGTCCACAGTAGGGAAAATAGCAGGCAAATGATCATAGACACACATATTAACATAGCAGGGGCAAACATAGCATTTGCCACAAGTGCGAATTATCTCGGGGTCACGTTAGATCAAAACTTGTCACCAGACCCCCAAATTCGTAATATTATCTCCTCAGGCTACATGCACCTACACCGCATTTGGAGTATCAGGGATTGTCTGACTGAAAAGACTGCAGCAGCCCTGGTGGTGACCCTTGTGCTGTCCCATCTTGATTACTGCAACAGTCTGCTGACTGTTGCAACCAACCGTCAATTGCAGAGACTTCAGTGTCTTCAGAATTCTGCAGCTAGGGTAGTGAAATGACTGCCGAGGTGGGCTCGCATAACCCCTGAGCTCAGTGACCTTCATTGGCTTCCAGTTTGCCAACGGGTGGAATTTAAGACCCTCTCCATCATGTTTAAGTGTGAAACTGTTGCAGCCCCAACCTACCTCAGAGAACTCCTTAGACCTCACAACCCCACAAGGAGTCTCCGATCCTCAAACAAAGGACTCTTGACTGTCCCACAAACAAGGTTACGGAGCTTTGGTGACTGCTCCTTCAGTGTTGTTGGACTGAGACTCTGGAACCAACTTCCTGAGCGTCTGAGGGCTAGTCCATCATTGGCAGCCTTTAAAACTGGCCTCAAAACTTTTTTATTTTGTCTTGTCGCGCCATGAGCATGTTTATCGTGATAATGACGCAGTAAGAAAAAAAGAAAATACATACATACATTTATGTCTATTCATTTATCATGCTCAGATGACTTCCAAGTGCTTTGAATTATACAATATCAATCATGAAATATTAATATGAAAACCTTACCTATTGCTGCTTCACATTGTTGTTCAGAAATAGCTTTTTAGTCCTCACTTAAAGACTGTCAGCTCATTAAACCATAGTGGTGCATATGCTAGAAATAGTCTCTCCATATTCTCCTTCTGAATCAAAAAGATTAAAAAAAAAAGACTTTTATTAGCAACCTGAGAGGGTTTTGTAGTATCTCTGCTTTGGCAATATTTTAGAGAGTATTTATCACCAGATCAATTTTCACCCAGTCTTTCAAACAAATACAATTAAAAATTATCAGGCAGCAGACACAACAGAAAATGCAAGAAGAAAAATGTCTTTGCATACCTGGGTTATACCGATCTTTGCAGGTGAGAAAACCTCCATGGTGACAGGTGATGTTGGTTCCCCACCGATCATTGGTGACTACAACATCCTTCACTGGACTGTAACAAAGCAAGGGCACAATGGGCCAATAAACAACCATTCAATATGGGAGGAAGAAATTTATATAATATGCTTATATAAAGTAAAACTTCACACACAGATGTTGCCAAAAACTGTTTATTTTGTAATCAAAACCTTAAAAAGATCCAGGAAATGTTTCTAACATTGTCATAGTAAAATCCTCTTATTTTTTCACAGGATTTAACCAAATGATGGAATTTGAAATCATGCAGTGGTCACAATAAAGGTGAGTTAGTTCAGTCTAAACTATTGACCATAAGAATTTATATCTTGTGGGAATTTGTCCAAAATGTCCCAAGTCCTCCATCCCTCCCCCCTACTTTTCAGGATAGAGGAGGTGGTTGTGGGTAGTGTGATAAGACTACTGGGCATAGTTTTCAACAGCTATTTATTTGGTGTTCACTAGTCTGCAATGATACAATGCTGCATGAGGAGTCTTGCTTTGGGAGGGGTGCTGGTCTCCATGGTCAAATTACTGTTGCCATTCTCACCTGTCATTGTAGAGCCAGGCCAGGAAGTGGGTGGAGTTCCAGTAGGTATCGGGCCCCAGGCAGCCATCAGACCAGATGATCTCTGGCTGGTATCTGTTGACCAGCTCATACAGCTCTGGCATGGTCTTTGTCTACAGCCAAGTAGAACAAAAAGAGTAGCAGGCAAATTAATAACAACAACAATGATGACGATGCTTTTCATTAAAATTTTACTTGGGCCTGAATGTTTCTGAGACTTTCTTATTTGTGTATTGGAAACAAGGCAGATACCCTGAGTGTCAATGTGTTAAGATGTCCGTCCATAAGTTGAGTAGACAAAGCAGTGAGGAAAATAGAAAATGATACTCCATACATCCCATACTTGTGAAATGTAAAATTTCCATATCTCATAAATAAAAGTCTTCTTTGAAAATGATTATCCAATATATTTACTCAATTACAACCAATGAATCTAATGTATGTGGTTGAAAAACCTACTGCCACACAGATACACTAATTTGACTATTGTCTTAACAACAGTGATAACACATTTTCACATCTTGTTTCACACTGAATACGTGCTATTATTAGTGTTATAGAAAAACAAGTTACAATAATCATACGCCAAATAAGCGATGAATCAGAGTGAAAATTGAGGTCAAACAAGTTTCACCTGTACAAAAGCATTTGTGGCGAAGTTGTTGGCTGCATCCTTCTTGTACAAAGGGTGGAACCACTCAAACAGGGAGTGGTAAAGGCCAAAGTGCAGTTTGGTTTCAGTGCGAATGGCAGTGGCAAGTTCACCTGTAACGCAACAAGATCATCATCCTTATCAGCATTGCCTGCTAGAAAACTAAGCATTTTGTAATGTTAAAACTTATGGATGTTGACCGGGATTGTGCAAGTTCAGTCCCTGTCTCAGCTTTGAAACTTTTCCTGTCTGACCCAAACCAATCCCCACCCCCACCCACCCCCCCTCCTATCCCCAACTTCAGGGTGACTTTCTTGTTAGTGTCCTGCATTTCTGCTTTACATTCAGGGAGGAAACAATGACATTCTGACAGCTAACTTACTTCCAGCAACAAGCACAACATATAGTTCAGTTTGTATATTTTTAAACCTCCATGACCATGGGTTCCAGCTGAAGAGTGAGTGTGTGTGTGAGTGTGTGTGTGTGTGTGTGTGTGTGTGTGTGTGTGTGTGTGTGTGTGTGTGTGTGTGTGCGTGTGTGTGTGCGTGTGTGTGTGTGTGTGTGCGTGTGTGTGTGCGTGTGTGTGTGTGTGTGTGTGTGTGTTTGTGTGTGTGGGCGTGTGTGTGTGTGTGGTGTTGTGTGTGTGAGTTGTGGGTGGGGGTGTGTGTGGGTGTGTGTGTGCGGTGGTGTGTGTGTGGTGTGTGGTGTGTGTGTGTGTGCGTTTTGTGTGGTGTGATGTTGTGTGTGTGTTGGGTGTGTGTGTGTGTGTTTGAGTCTTGTTGAGTATGCGTGGTGTGTGTGTGTGTGTGTGGTATGTGTGTGTGGTGTGGTGTGTGTGGTGTGTATGCGTGTTCATTGTGAGTTTCGTTTGGTGTGCATTGTGTGTGGGTGTGTGGGGTGTGGGATGTTTGTCTATGTGTGTGTGTGGGGGGGGCATAATGTATGTAAAGCAAAAGAGAGTTCAAGAGGTTACTATAGTGCTTAATGCAAATAACTGTTCTTGGCAAATGTCCAGTAAGGCCTGCATACCAACAATGTCTCTTTGAGGCCCCACATCCATAGAGTTCCAGTTCCATGACACATCAGAAGGCCAGTTGGCGAACCCTTCATGGTGTTTACTCACAAACACAACATACCTGTGACAGAGCAAAGAAAAACATTTTCAGTGACAATTTCACATTGAATGCATCTCTGCAATATCATGGTGCCAGGACAATTTTTGCACAAAATATATGTTGCTTAAATGAAAAAAGGTAATTGTCGCACAGAAAACATATAGGAAAATATGTCACACAAAGAATACATCTGTTCAGGATTTTGAAAGATTAGGATCTGTTGGTGCTGATGTAGATTTAAAAAATGAGAATATATGGATAAGGATTTGTAAGATGCTTGTGAAGCAAATAAATAAACAAGCACCCAGAACAAAAAGAGAAACAAAGCATGACATGTATGCACAAATACAGTCGACAAGAACATTTTTTTAATGTGACTATGCTGAGTGCAATGTGCTCGGCTGTCATGATTTGTAGGGTTGTGCATCTGGTGTAGTGTTCTAAACTGTGTTTCTGCAGAATTGCTGCACTTGGGAGGGGGAGGAGTAGTAAATAACTGATTTGTGGGGATTTTTGTAAATTTGGCCTATGCAAAATGGTTATGTCGATACTTTCGAAATTATTGTGCAACCAGGTGTATGTGACTGCAAGAAATGCAAGCTATAACTGCTATTGGCGGTCAACAGTTATAGAGAGAGTGGCAAGAGATGAAGAAGATGCATAGACGAAAAAAACAAAACAAATAATTATAGCTTTTCTCATTATTTTAGGCAGACCTCGCCCCCGATGCGTTGAAGATCTCAGCCCATGCGGACGGATCGAACAGCTCAGCTGTAAATTGTGCGGCGAAGTCGGCATAAGTGAATTTGGGTGGGTAGTGTTTCTCCATGAAGTCCACCACCTGCTGCCAGGGCTGCCCCTTCCAACGCCACCAGAACCATTCTGTCTCGAAACTCGGCACGGAGAATACGCCCCAGTGTACGAAGACTCCGATCTTAGCCTCGTCGTACCACGCCGGCAGTGGACGCGAGTCTATCGAGGACCAGTCTGCGTAGTACGGGCCTCGACACTGGGCCGCGAAAACCGTTATCAACGTCAGTGCAGTTATCCGTAGCAGCGACATCGCAGTTAACCACCCACTTGTCTGTGACGCTCCGTCATGTGATGAACCACACTCTCACGGCAAGAGGCAAAAGCAGTTAACTGAGGAGAAACTAGTCATAAGCTGGTGAGAGTTGTTTCCCTTGAATGGTGGGCTGACTTCTTTGTCAAACTTGGCAAATGAAATTATTTAAATTGAAAGAATAATTATGTGCTCACGAACAAAACAGTTTCCCAACCAAATGATTACACTTCTCCCCTTTTACAAACCCTGCCCCCTCCCACAAAAGTTATATATAGGATGCCCTTGGACTGAAACAGAATGATACAGATGGAATAATTCCAGATCAGAGAGATTGACTAATTGATTGATTTAACTTTATCCCTCCAGGTTTACTGAAGGTCCTCACAGCTTTATCTGTCTGTCTGTGTGTGTGTGTGTCAGTCTGTCCGTCCCGACTTAACGGCTGATATCTCAAAAACTACTGGACGGATTTCCTTGACATTTTGCACACTTACTGGAAGTTAGGTCCGATTGAATGTATCAACTTTTCAGAATCGAGGTTTGAAAACAAAGTGACTATTTTACGTTTTGGTGTTGCAAAGAAGGCAAGGGACGGAACTCTGTCCCGACTCAAGGGAAGTTTTGCGGTACTGTTTTTTACCGCAAAGCCCCGCAAAGCCCCGCAAGGCCTCGCAAGGCCCCGCAAAGCCCCGCAAGGCCCCGCAAGGCCCCTTTGTTTTTGTTCTCCTAATCTCTTAGAGAGACTGTGAAAAAGTTGGTTTGGGGGGTGGGTGGGAGAGAGATGGATTAGAACTGTCGCTGCCTCTCATCTGAATTTTGTTCAGTACAACGCTAAGACTGGTGTCACATTCATCCGTCCGTCTTTATTAAAATAACACTGTAAAAACAGAAAAATGAACAAAATGAAACCATAAGAAACTCAAGTGACGAATTCAAGATCACAAGCAAAAAAATGTTCGAGCAGTAATATCACAATGTAGACACTGAATAAAAGACTATAAACAAGTTACAAACCAGTTATTCACAGGGATAAACAGGGGCAAATTTGAACAAACATACCTCGTTGTCCAACTGAAACTTGTTGTAGAGGCAGGAAGTTTATCAGGGAGCGACCCCAGTGTGTTCCTCTGAAAATCTCTTGCTTGAATAATAACTCACTCTGAGGTGAGCGCTAAACCAAAAATGGCGCATTTATACACAGACAAAATAACTGAGTAATAATCAGAAAATAGTTTCCATCAAAGGGAGGGCATCCACTATACAAAAATGATGCAAAAGGGAATAGACAACACTGTGATCTCCCTCTAAAGGCACACAAATTTCACAAAGGTTAACTGCCCAAAATGGCAATTACGCTCGTGCTAAAAAGAGACATGCAAAATCCTGGTGGAAACTACCTCTGTACAAAAATTAACTGCCCTAGCAGCAGTTACAAGAACACTGACGAACCCATTGGCAATTTACCCCCAATTACTTCCAGAGACTAGCTGTGCACGTCAAAGTCAAAGTCAAAGTCAAAGTGATTTTATTGTCATATAAGCTTCACAAGCCTTTTTAACAAGGGGGGAGCACAAAACATGAATTAAGTAGCACGTTTCCAAAACACACACACATACACATATGCGCGCGCACTCACACACACTCACACACACACACACACACACACACACACATACACACCCGCCCGCACATTCGCACAGTAAGCCGCACCAACTCACCAACACACTCACCAACACACCTGCAGTGTTCACAATGATATAAAAAATGCGCATATGATACTTTTACATTTATAACATTTACAAAATGACATAAACTAAGTTATTTCTGTTTGTTTTTGGTTTGTTTTTTGTGATTACTGTCATTATGGTTTTATAATTTGACAAACATCCTAACAACATACAGACTGACTAACAAACTCGCAGTTCGTATACGTATATTTATTATTTATGATACGATTCGTCTAAAAAATGTGACATATATCGTGTGTTATATCTCTGTAACCCAAGTTACGTATGTTGCATTTTTGTCATCATTATGTCAACTATAAGATAGCCTATGTTATCTCTCTCTGAAAAACAAAAGTCACCTCTGTTACTGTTAATATTGTTATCATTTGTGTTCATTATTAATATTTCATGAATTTACAAACTGACAAGCACAAGTCCAGTGAGGAAAAACTAATGCATAAAGAAAAGCAAAATATACACTCACCAGGAATCCACGGAACACCAAACAGGGAATGAGTTTAAAAAAAACTAAGAATGCAATTGGTGAACTTCTAGGGAGCATGCGAGGATCGCAGTTTTCTGACCAGTATTCATAGATCGGGTGAGCTCTCCATTGCTGCTGACTATAGTTAGTTGTTCTCAAAAATCCTTTCTCAGTCTCTTGTCGAACGGACTGACCACCCCTCACTAATGCAACTAAAAAAAGGGGGGTGGGGGCTTTGCGGGGCCTTGCGGGGCCTTGCGGGGCTTTGCGGGGCCTTGCGGGGCTTTGCGGGGCCTTGCGGGGCTTTGCGGGGCCTTGCGGGGCTTTGCGGGGCCTTGCGGGGCTTTGCGGGGCTTTGCGGTAAAAAACAGTACCCGAAGTTTTGGCATGTGTGACGTGATCATTTGACGTCGAATAACGTGACGTAATTTCGAGGAGATTGGACATTGGTGAAGGAGAAAGAAGGATTTTTTATCCCTCCAGGTTTACTGGAGGTCCTCACAGCTTTATGGATTAGCTCACTCGGTAGCGCGTCAAATATTTTTTTATCGCTGGGACATGCTTGGTTGTAGGGGATGCGCGTACGGGTTCGAATCCGCACAGAAGCTTCTTTCTTTTTTTTAATGTGTGTGTGGTATTCGAGATAGAGAGAGAGAGAGAGCCACCCCACCCGTTGTTGTACACGTGAGAGGTTGCGGGTTCGAACCTTACTTTTTTCGCCCTCTTTTCTCGAGAGGTTGCAGGTTCAAACCCGATCTTCTTTTTTTTAATGCCAAAACCTGGAGGTTCAGCGCCAGCGGTTTTTATTTTCCGAGGGAAAGTCATGAATTAGGCATTGCTGCCTGTCTTACATTCAGCCCTTGTTAAAACAAGCAAGCAAACTAACAAACCCAATCCCACACTCCACCCCCATCCACCCTCTATCCCACCCAAAATTTACACAACATTTGTCACAATACATTCCTGATAACGAAATACCACATTGAAAATTATCATAAAAGAAATGTAGAATAAGATAAGAAAATACCTAGGATGACTGTACACGAAAAGTGTGCTTTTTCAATATAAAATCCTGCAAAGATTTCACAATTTTAAGAGCATTAGGTAGTGTGTTCCACATAGTAGTTCCTGAATAAGATGGGCTATGTTTAAACAAATCAATCTTAGGCTGTGGTATTATAGTTATGTACACGAAGATTTGAATGTTGGAATACGTTTTGAGAGAGAGAGAGAGAGAGAGAGAGAGAGAGAGAGAGAGAGAGAGAGAGAGAGAGAGAGAGAGAGAGAGAGAAGCATATTCATTTATTCCAAATAAAATGTTTCATCCTTGCTGCCACATTAGGGGAGCAAACAATCTATGATTTTCGTGTTTGCGCGTCCACTACCATTTTATTTTATTTAAATGTGTCAACGAGTAAAAAATTCCAGAATGTTTTACTGCCGATACACACCATTGGTCTACAATGGTGCACACACTGCTTGATTACTTCCAGAGCGCTTTTGGCCGCCATACATGGTATTTTCTTATTAACTTTTCTGAGGCAACGGCAAACCATTGCAATCTCATCCTGTGACAAAAGCAGCTTTGGAGGATTTACATGTCTATGCAAAGAGTAGTTTTACATCATGACCATTGCACACAGTCTTATCAACATAACCACGAAATGTTGATGTAACGAACCACCGGGATGATGAATGAAGTGATTTTTCAGCAGCACCAGCTGCAGCAGCAACAGCAGCATCACCACCAATGATTGATTGGATTGGATTGATGGTGTTTTACGGCCTATCAGCCTTTGTAGGCTTTATAAGGCCAGTAAGCACGATAATCACTAGAACAGTTTAAAGGCAAATCAAGTCACGGTGCCCCTAGTTATTCGCCTCTTACGAATTGCGTAGGGAGACGAGGTGGGTCTACACCACCAATGACAACAATTGTACTGGTATCTGACAGATGACCAAAACATAATCCAGGCTGGTCTTTCATAGGACTGGAAAGACATAAGACTGAAGACAACAGGGAAAATACTTGCAAGATATACATGTGGAGACAGGGGCAGACATGTAAGCTATCCCTAGTGCAGTCTTGCATTGTATAAATACCATTGGATGGCCACATGCAGCAAATGCACCCAACAAAAGCAAACAGCGGGCCACAATGCAAGAAAAACATACAGCCCTTGCTGCTCAATGCCCCCTCATCAGCTGGAACCCCTGGCTGCTGGGCTTTCAGGGCCTACTCCAGAAAGAAAAGCAAAAGCAAATGCAAAAGCAAATAGCAGGCCACAATTCCATGCAAGGCTATGAGGCAATTAGAGCACCTCAGAGGGGAAAGAGCAGATGTTCATCTGCAAGATTTCACTCACGTGTCATCAGAAACGAGATGCAGCTTATTATATTTGGTCTTCCTTCATTATGATATCACCACATGGCCATGGATGCATGCCACAGGTTGTGTTAAAAAAATAGACTATTCTTTTCTCCCCTTACAAACGTCTCTCCCCACCCAGGAGGAAAATGGATACCTGTGAGGGTCGAGCTGAAAAAATATTAAAGCTAATTTGGCTTGTTCATCTGCTCCCTAGTTGCATGTTCCCAGGGGAGTTGAAATGGTGTTGGAGTGATAAAATAGGTAGCCCAAAGACCAGGGGTAAATGTGTGCGGTTTGAGCACTTATTAATGGGTGGAAAAGTCGCAATATAAAAAAGAGCATCTTTACATTAACCTTTCACAGCAGCACCATCCTTAACACATTTCAACACTTGGCGTGCTTTATCTATGCATTATTTCCTACAGCAACAGCAGAAGGAAAAACCCTTAACAAGAATAAACAAATAACAAGTTCAAGGCTCAAGTGTGGCATTTTTATTAGAGGGTGCAAACAAAATTGATTTGGCTTTAATTCTGAACAAAATATGATTAAAGTGCATCAGTATTATATAATATTTAAATGAAATTGTACATTGTATTCATAATTATTAACTCTAATTATGTGAACTTTTCCCAAGTTATCCCATTTTATACACAATGGGGGAAAAATATCTGAAACCAGAGTAAACACAATATATAAGAACAAACACTTTTCCAAATAAGCTAACCATATAAGACAGCTTGAATAAATAAATAAAAATGTCAGCACCATCTGAGAGATTAGTGGAAAGAAGATTCTCAATAAAATGGTCCCAAACTACTTGGATAATCCAAGTAGTTGACTGTGTGTGTGCAGACAGGTGTGTTTAGCACATCTGACATGTAACCCACATATGATGGCTACATGAATAATTACCATTTCAATGTTTAAACATATGAATACTGAAATTAGCAAATACATATGATCATAACTATGCAACTTCTCAGGGCTTCATACTTTTTTTTTGTTACAGAGGTAAAACTTTCAGCTTGAGTATGCCTCACCAGGAATAATACAGAACAGCAAGTACACATCACTATACAATCATTTGCATTTCAGGAGCGATCAGTATCCTTGCAACAGTTTACAGTTAAGTATGATAATAAAATACATGGGGAAACACAACAGAATTAAACCAAAGTTACATCCAGGACAATGCCATTAATGTCTATGTTAACAAAACTGGCAGAGGGAAAGAAAAAAAAGTAACACATATGCCTCCTGCCAACTACTTCCTGTATTAGACATCCTCTACAAGAAATACATTTCAAGTTAACAATTGGTGCAGATAAAACAAAAAGTACAGTCACACTTACTTGGAACTTGTAGAATACAACAGTCTTGGCTCAACTACCCAGGTAGGAAAATAGTGACCTTTTCAACACTGTCAGCTGTATGTATGTACCTTTACTCCTCACCATTTTATCCCAAGAATGGGACCGTTATGATTACAAAATAAGATGACAGAGCTTCATGATGTTTGAGTATAAAAATTCAAGCACTGCACACCATGGACTTAGGTGGAATTGTGAGACTGCTCTCCCTCATTCAACCACACTTAATAACAAGTTCAGATTAAGTATCTGACTAAGGATGCAACAGTTGTTTCTCCACAGTAGAACAGGCATACATAGTTTTCCGCACACCATTCACATCCTTCCAGACAAACTACAATGGAATCATCATCTGGATATTTCAAAATAGTCAACATGTTATTTTGACATAACTTCATTACATTGAGGCACTCTCTCATGAAAATATATTTCTATAGATTTTAGAAGATACTGTGACATAAAGAATGTATTCCACAAGCAAGATATGTACTTTGACTACATGCTGAATTTAAAAAAAAATCTTAATGTTTAACACACACAGAAAAGTGTATATAACTGGGTACATTTGTGAAAGTAAATATAAATAAAATGTGTGCAGATTTGTTTTCCATTCCACAATAACTCCCAACACTTTGAAAGAAAGAACACAGTTATATTACTATTAGCTTGATGAAGCACACATTATTTCAAATTTTTGAAATTAAACTAAACTGCTGATTCTCTCACTCATATACATATATATAGTGTTATTTTCCATGAGTGAAAATGCAGATACTTAAGAGCTCCATTTCAGTATCTGGAACAAGTGCTTGAACTGGAGTGGAGTTTAAGCTTCAGCCAGCAAACATCAATCTATGAAAATTATTCATTCAAATGCTGGGACAAGGAGGAAACTAAGGAGCCCGTCAGACTCAAGGTGAGCAACCTTACACAGGCATGCAACATCAAAATGACACCAAAAGTCAAACAGCTCTGGACAAAGCACAAATGCACAGAAATCTAGTACATATGTTTACCAGATAAGGAAGTCATGGCATAGGATAAGTTTTCTGCCACTGCCAGTTAGAGATCCAGATCCACGCATTTCTGGGCCCACAATGAATTTCTGTCAATTTCCATGTTTTTAAAAAAGCTTACTACACTTCCTACAATAAATGTAATGTTTACTCCTTTAATCACACATAACAATGCATCTATTAAAGTTTCATTAAAAGATTTTCTTTTCAAGGGCCATACTGAATCGTCTGATTGTAGTGCCATTTGAATATCTAGTATTTCTGTCACACTTAAAAACTTCAGTTGGGGAACCAGCAGGCCTAGAAATCTAATTGGCGATGTTGGTCATCTTGAAGACCCATCCATGCTGCAGCTGATAGGAAGAGATGTCCGGTATTTCAATGGTCACTCCCTTAGAGCCACCGAAGCGAAGGGGTGAAGGGTAGCCCAGCAGGGTGATGGTGGTGGCGAAAGTGGTGATGGGGTTGTACAGGTACAGACTACCAGAGGAAGGCCATTTCAGGACAATGGCATACACCACAGTCCCCATGGATGCTGGGTCCTTCCTTGAGGTGTACCTGCACAGAAAGCTTTCACTAAATTTCTGGTGGTTAGACCGGTCATCATCAAGATGGGCAAAATCACAAATGCTACATTTCCCTGCACTAAAGTTCAAGTCACAATCTCAGTTTAGCAAAAGCACTATGTAAGGATGTGTCAGCCTGTTTGTTTGTCTGCATGGGTGTCTATTTGTCCATCAACTTATCAATTTATCCACCCATATGTCTTTCTGAAGCATGGCATATGGACATGAAACATGCACATATGCATCCATGCAAGCACGCACACTTACAAATGAATACAAAATTTTACTTACTCCAGAGTTAAGTTATGAGGAGTTCCAGCCATAAATGGGGAGGAAAAGGGAACAATTTACTTCGTACTGATACCACTTCATTCTAGGAAAATGGTAAACAAAAAGGCTGACAACAGCAAGAAGACTCACCAGACATTAGGGGTGACAGTGTCATTCTGGAAGGTCCAGGGCACTGAGGAGTAGATGGCCTCTCCGTTGACCTGCAGCCAGGCTCCCATCTGCCTCAGGCGCTCCTCAAAGACAGGAACGATCATGCCATCGTGTGTTGGCCCCACGTTGATGAGCATGTTGCCTCCACAACTGGTGATGCAAACATGTAGCAACAGACTCTCAATTAGACATTCAAGGTAGTCTATTATGGAAGATATCATGCCATCATATATCAGTCCCATGTTGACCTGGATGTAGCCGCTAAAACTGGTGATGCAAACACATATGAGCAGACTCAATTAGACATTCAAGATGACATGGTCAGTTGAGGGAGCACTTGTATGCTAGTCCCATAACAACCAACTTGTTGCCTTCACAGTCTGTTGATGCAATAATATAGCAACATGGTCACAAGTTAAAGATTCAATATATCACAGTAAATTATGGCAGAGATTATGCCCTTGTGTGCTAGTAAAGTAGTATCACATTGATTAGCATGTTCCCTTCACTATTTGTGATGCAAAAATACAGCAACAAGGTCACAGATTCAAGATACATCAAAGATAAATATGGGAGTATTCTTGTCATTGTGAGTGAGTACCACATAGATTAGCATGCTCCCTCCACAGCTGCAGATGCAAAAACACAGCAACCTGGGTCACAGCTTTGAGAATGATGGCGCTAAAGTCAATCAGGGGAATGATCTCGCCCTTATGTGTTGGCCTCATATTGATCAGAATGTCCCCTCCACAACTTGTGATGCAAAATCGTAGCACTGTCATCAAAGATCAAAGAATTCAGAGACAATTATGAATGTGACCATGCCCTTGTGTGTTAGTCCCACACTGATCAGGACATGGCATCCACAACATGTGAGATAAACATGAACTCAATGTAGGGAGAATAAAGAAATTTAGCTTGTGGATATAATGAAAACACACTGAATAAACCAAAACTAAAACTAAAACAAATCAGCATCTGCAGCATCTTTCCACTAATATTCTCCCTCCATCAATCTGAGCTCTGACACAGCTTAGCCTCTAATACCACAATTTACTAAGCAATCCTAAAGCACCTGTAGTCCTGAAAATAGTTCTTTCCTATCAGACAATGAGGAAAGGTTCGAGCATACAAGTCAAACCAGACTAAAACTGGTAGAAAAGTTGTCAAGAGGCTAAGTCGGTTTTTTTGTTTGTTTGGGGTTTTTTCTTTTTAGCTTTACACAGAAATAGAAAATGTGCTGCAAACATTCAGCTTTTCTCCAGATTTTTCTCATAAAAAGTTAATAATGTTGTGCTTGCAATTCACCCCACCCCCCAATTACTGACACTTTGATCTGTTCTTCTCATGCAGTCACATATATGCAACATGGCGTTTAAGTAATCAGGTGTGGATGTGCATGTGTTAGTGTGCATGTTATTTATTATCATGGCCTAGTCCATCAGAAGAAGACTTCGCACTTGATCAAAGCCATGCTGCATGGTGCTCTTCTTAGAACCACAAAAAGAATCATCTGGGTCTGTCTAGACTGCGTGCTTGCTGTGACCCAGACATGGAAATCAAGCAGTGCATGCACATGACTGCTGGGATGCTCTGTCAGTTATCTCCATCTCCTGCCAAGGCCATCTCCCTAATTGGGACGTCAGGTATTGCCAGCAATGTGATGTGGTTCTCCCTTGCATGGATGTGCAACAGTAAGTGCACATGTACTCTTGTGTAATGGCTTGGGCCTAGGACTTTGCACTTCATCTAAACCATGGTGCATGACAGCCCTGTCATGGCCATCTCCCTAATGGAGACACAGGCATTGCCAGCAATGTGATGTGGACCTCCCTTGCATGGATGTGCACGTGTAGGTGTGCTTGTATTCTGTGTCATGTTCTAGGACTTTGCACTTCATCAAAACCATGGTTTTTAAGGCCCTATCAGGGCCATAAAATCCTTAAAAAAAAAGTTATTATTTAATCAGTGGAACTGCAGTCAGCCAGACGTGGTGTGTAAAATGGAAGAAAGGCAGTGTATTTGCACAGGTGTGTCTAATCTGCTAGCGTGGGAAGTGAGTGTAACACAGACATAAGCATTTTCTTCTGTATTGCAATAAAAGCAGCAAAATATAATATTAATCAGCCATTTTTAAGAGTCACAGGTACAGGACCTTACCTTCTTCTTAAACTGACCTATTTTACATAATTCATTTAAGAAACAGACGCATAAGCACTGTCAGATTTATGATTATTTAGACAGCAAATAAAGGGCTCTGAAGTCATCATTTCCTGGTACGGGGGAGAGGGTGAAGCACATTACATTTACCTGACAGTCTCAGCCAGGGTGGTGATGATCTCATCAGTAGTCATGAAATCTGCCAGGTTGGCATTTCGTCGATAGACCCAAGCCCTTTTGTCAATGGTCAAACAGTTCTCCCACTTCTTGTTCTGAAGTTTGCCTGGAATGACAAATGAAACATGTTATTCACATCTAACCATTTGGATGAGTCATCAGATCATCAGTAGATCAGACATGGATTACTTCAAGTACTCAAAGTACATACCTGCTCACCTTTCAAAGTCAGAACCAGTCAGCACAGTACACACGGAGTCCACATTTACACTCATTGTCCCATGACACTTTTATCAGTCCTTTTGTTCTCTAGTGCGAAGGCAAGTGTAACAGTCAGCCATATTCCTGTCCTTTGTGAAACACAACCAGGCTCACCTGGGTTGTAGCGGTCATCACAGGTGAGGAAACCGCCGTGCTTACAGGCACAGCCATTTCCCCATCGGTCATTGGTCACCACCGTGTCCTTGACTGGACTGAAGCAGCCAGACCAAGGCAATATACCAGAACAATACACTGGATTCATTAAGCATGATGATTTTTTTTTCTCAAGCAGTCCATGCTCAATACATTAATGGGTCAGATTGTATGAAAAATTAAGGCAGTTCCCTCACTCATAATGTTCCAATGATGTTTGATAAATTTTTACTCTCATAAAGAGATATATGTATTCTGACATTTTATTTTTAAAATTCTCTCAATTTCTTTTTACATAAACTTAAAATTTCAAATCCTGATACTTCTATTTCATATACTGAGCATTTCTTGTTACATCCTTAAACTCTTAAATTTTATCTGAGAGAATACATCCCTTTTTTCAATACAGAAGTCACTACACAAAGATATCTTACACAGCATATAATGCATTTTTTGTGTGTGTAAACATTTTTTCATAGGTCCTCCTGCTGCACCTCACAACTGCTATAGATCTACTTTAGTGATTAATCTGTCCATTTACCTTTACAATCATCCAACCGCAACCCCCTCATCCCTCCCAAACTACACATCCCTCTGTCCATTAAAGCACCCCGGCTTCCCTCCCTTCTACTTCCCATTTCATCATCACATCATCCCTGGCAGCACCTGTCATTGTAGAGCCAGGCCAGGAAGTTGGTGGAGTTCCAGTAGGTGTCAGGGCCAGCATCTCCATCAGACCACACCACATCGGGCTTGTAGCGCATCACCAGCTCGTACAGTTCCGGCATTGTCTTGTCCTGCAAACACACCAGATCTTGTCAACAGGGGCCAGGCAAATGGACAGACAGACAACCAGGCAGGCTCCCAGGAACTCTGCATTGCTTACAGAACTTATGACTGCAGACTGCTTAGTAGAAACCAGTTCAAGCACCATATTTTACCAAGGAAAAATATATACCATATTTTATGGTAGCATTACTTTGAAGAGGGACTTCAATATAGGTCAAGAAAAACTGGTTCACAAAACTATCCAATCATTTTCTAAACATAAGGCAAGATCTTCAGGTAGATTGTAAGAGGAAACAACATTTACAAAAGTTTTATTTCACTCAAAGGCAAATATTGCAAAAGTATTTTCAGTATCACTGAAGATTCTGTCACTGCATTCAGACATATTTCATTCATTAAACATTATGATAATGTTCCTTTTTTTAAATGCTTGAAATGGTGCTGCCATGTCTGCAAATAGAAATCACACATAACTGCTGGAAAATGCATTTAAATCGAGTGTTCACAGCTTGTTAGCTCACTTTAACCAGTTCTTTTGAGGTCACCTGGGATTGCAAACATACCTTCACAAAGTCTTGGGATGTAAAGTTGTTGGCAGAGTCTTGCTTGTAGATGGGGTTGAACCACTCAAACAGAGAGTGGTAGAGACCAAAGTGCAAGTTGGTCTTGGCACGAATGGCATTTGCAAGCTCACCTGGAGATGGAAGTGAAAGCCAAATATAAAAGCTTATGGTTGTACTTTTAGATGATCAACTTTCACAAAACAGTCTCACAAAAGAGCATGACAGCTTTGAGCTCATTTTACTGCCTGTCAAAGGTAAATCACCATTGATGGAGATTTGCAGTTGTGTCCTTTCTTCATAAATTTTCCGTGTACATCACTGTACATGGAATGCTCAAATGTCACTTCAAACAAACTGAATCTTGCAACCTACAACATTCTGATGCAATTCATTGTGAAAAGCACGGATTCTGCATATCTCACCAATAAGCTTACAGTTCAAAGAACATGCACACCTCATGAGATACGGTGCACGGGATAGAAGCTACCCAAGACACCATTTGCAGCACTGGCAGCATGAGAGAGAAAATTCTCACTGTAAATTCAAAAGCTCTCACCAACAAGGTCCCTCTTGGGACCGACTTCCATGGAGTTCCAGTTGAAGGACACTTTGGTCGGCCAGTTGCAAAATCCCTCATGGTGCTTGCTGGTCAGCACAATGTACCTGAAGTTATTCATACATGTCATCACCAGTGTGATACACACCGAAATTGTATTAACCTGAAGAAATTTCTATTTTTAACCTGTTTATTCATAGACAGAGCCTGCAAATTATATCAACTCCCTTCAAAAATAAATTTGATGCAGATAATGCATCAGTAATCTCCTGCAACTTCTTTACCAGATGAGAGAGAGAGAAGGGGGGGGGGGGGGGGGGAGGGAGGGAGACAAGACAGACAGACAGACAGACAAAGGGGTGGGGGAGGGTGGGGTGGTGGTGGTGGTGGTGGTGGTGGTGGTGGTGGTGGTGGTAGTGATGGTGGTGGTGGTGGTGTGTGTGTGTGTGTGTGGATGGGTTAGAAGTGTGTATGTGTGTGTGTATGGATGGCCAATAACATCAAATGTAAGGTTTGTATAGCCATGGATATTTTCCAGAGTATTTAGTCTTTCTGGTGTGTTTATCAGGTGTGAAAGTATGACAATTTCTGGCAAGTCATCATAGCCCCATCCATCCTGGACAATCAGATGTTTGTCTTTTTGTTAATACATATTTCTCCTGTTGAACCTTTGTCAAAGTAAACAGCTCTTCTGTACACAACAAGCACATGACAAATGTAAGAAAATATTCTGACTGCAATACCCGACCAACAACAATTAACATAACGTACTCTAAAAACTTGTTTCCGTAATGTGTAGCATTTCAAACGCCAGGAAACATCCAAATGTTCAGGCATGCATAACAATTACAGGAGTGCTGTAACAAAGACCGGAAGAGGGATAACTAGTTTTGTCTTCCACTTGCCCAAGTTCTCCAGTTCTCCTCTTTTTTTTCTTTTTTTTTGGGGGGGGGGGGGGTGGGGGGGGGGGGCGGATGGGGAAGGAGTGGGGATGGGGGTGGTTTGAAAAGGGGGTATAGGATAGTCGACCTCGGGGGGGGGGGGGGGGGGGGAGGGGGGAGGGGCGTAAGGATGGAAATTAGTGGAGGGGCAGGATCAAGGCATCATATGATCAGCGTGAGAGTCCCCATATCCGTGGGAAATCAGTCACTAAAAGAACATTCAAGATGCTTTGTTAAACAGAATCAACGAGAAACATCGCAGAGCTGTACTTCCACTCAAACTGATGTGACTGAGGCTATTTTGGGGGAAAAGTCATCGTATGATTTTCACTGTCAACACTGACAGTGTCAGTGACCGAGTTGCGCCGTTTCGAAAATCGGGGGTTTCCTCCATCTTACCTGGCACCTGAGGCATTGAAGATTTCAGCCCACTTCTGCGGGTCGTAGAATTCAGCTGTGAATCTGGACGCGAAATCAGCATACGTAAAGTCGGGAGGATAGTTTTGTTGCATGAACTGAACAACATCAGACCTGGGCGTCGGGCCTTTCCAGTACCACCAAAACCATGCCGACACGAAACTTGGCACGGAAAAGACGCCCCAATGGATGAAAATTCCGACCTTGCCTTCATCATACCAGGATGGCAGGGGTCTCGAATCGATAGACTTCCAGTTGGGTTCGTATCTTATGCCGTGGGAAGGCAAAATACAACAAATCGTCACTGCAAAAGCGCAAACGAAGTACCCGCGAGAGGCCATTGCATCCGTCATGTGTCAGAACCGAAATATAGAGTAACTTCCCTTTATGTTTCCAGCGCACCCAACTCCTCCCTGCAGTCATAAAGATAGCTCATGCCGAGCTTTTGCTATATAAAGTTACAAGACGCTGGGAAACGCAGCGCCCGAAGCGGCTAGAACTATGGGGAAGTAATCACAACGCTTAGAGACATGTAAAAGTGCTTGTTTGTCGACGCGTTTCTGATGCGTTCCGATCATGTTTGTGAATACATTTACGGTGTAATGTGTACTAAAATGATTTGCTGTAATAATGGGGGTGTTTTGGCTTTGTATTTTGTAGCAGGCGTTGTGAAATCGAAATATTTGGTTCATCGAAATGTGAGCCTATAGTCCGTTTAAACATTGCTCTGTCAGTGGAGACAAAGATTATTCGTCTGCTAGCCATCTAGGTACATACGGTGAGGTTTGTTTACAAATCTTCAGTGGGTTTTGTGCAGAAAGTATACGTTAAAACAGTCTAATATGACTATTTTCGATTAGTTTTTAATCTAATTAATATTTTTGTATGCTTTAACGCGGCCGGGTCTTTGGCATAACTCCCCGGGCGTGCGAAGTCAGTAGCGTCTCCACTGACAGAGCAATGTTTAAACGGACTATAGGCTCACGCGCATGCGCAGAACCATCCATTTCGATGAACCAAATATTTCGATTTCACAACGCCTGCTACAAAACACAAAGCCAAAACACTCCCATTATTGCAGCAAATCATTTTATTACACATTACACCGTAAATGTATTCACAAACATGATCGGAACGCATCAGAAACGCGTCGACAAACAAGCACTTTTACATGTCTCTAAGCGTTGTGATTACTTCCCCATAGTTCTAGCCGCTTGGGGCGCAACGTGTCTCGATCCACACAACAATGAGCTAATGAGCTATCTTTGTGTAACCTATAATCTTTGTGTTTACTGAGATGAAGATGATATGTAAAATATGTGTGCGGTTTGAGCACCCATCTATGGGTGGAAAAGTCTTAATATAAAAAAGAACACCTTTACCTTTGTGGGGTGGGGTGAGGGGTGGGGGTGGAGTAGGATGCATGATGGGAGGTGGGAGACTTGCGCATTTGCATGCATGCTGGCTTGCATATTTATATTTGTGTGCACGTACGCGTGAGTCCATGTGTGTGTGTGCACTTTTTTAATGTGTGCATTGTGATTGCATTTGTCTGTCCACACGTGTCTAGATTTTTTATTTAGGAATGCGTGTTTATGTAAATATGTTTACGCAATGATTAATCGAAGTGCGCGCGCGCGCGTGTGTGTGTGTGTGTGTGTGTGTGTGTGTGCGCGCGCGCAGTGCATTTGTGTGTGTGTGTGAGTGTGTGTGTGCGTGCGTGTGAATGTAGTGTAAAGGGCGCGATAGGAAACAGGAGAGAGGAAGAATGTAAGAAAAGGTCAAGGAGAGAGAAAGGGTGAAAGAAAAAGTGAAGAAAATATAATAATTTGTAAAAGTGCGTCTTGGAGGTGTATGAGGCATCTTGCCATTCAAAGCATAGACGTACGAGCAAACGGTTTAGGGTGTGGGTATAGAATGAAGCGGTTTCAGCCATAGACTGGAGGAGTGGGTTGCAGCTAGGTTGTAAGGAGGGGGGATGGTGGGGTTGGGGAGGAGGGGGGTAGCGTAAGATTTTGGGTTAGGGGTTAAGGGCAAAGATTATAGGTTACACAAAGATAGCTCATGCCGAGCTTTTGCTCTTCAAAGTTACAAGACGCTGCACCTAGCGGCGAGAGTAGGGGTGAATCAAGGAAAGTGTACTCACACCGCTTAGTGACAAGACGGCGAAGAAAGCTGCCTGCTGATTGGAGGATTCTATTCAGAGAACCAATCAGAGGACTGCTTTCGTGTAGATATGGCGTAGATGTCTACGCTTTAGACAACTCAATGGCGGCAGCTCTCTCCAGTTCGCGCAGAAAAAGCTATATTTTGAGATACTAGAAACCCATCCGAAGAAAATGTAAGCCATGAACAGCATTAATTTATCAAAGCTGTATGTTGAATGCATCAAAAGGTATTGAAAGGTCCTACTTTTTAACAATCGAAATGCAGGTCACAGGGCAACGCTTGATCGTAAATCTAATTCTTTGCGGAAGCGGCAACTGAATTCACTTAATCGAATGATTTTCTGGCCGCAAATCACCTTCTTGACAGGTATGTATTGCTTTGCATTTCCAAAAGATATTCCACAGGGGTGTATACGTTGATAAACAAGCTTGCATTCTTAGATAATGAAAAATAGATCGTTCCCATTCAAACCCATACCATGTAGATCTAGGTCGAGTTGGATTTCACAACGCCTGCTACAAAAAAAGCCAAAACACCCCCATTATTGCAGCAAATCATTTTATTACACATTACACAGTAAATTTATTCACAAACATGATCGGAACGCATCAGAAACCGTCGATAAACAAGAAGTTTTACATGTCGCTAAGAGGTGTGATTACCTTTCCTTGATTCACCAATAGCTCTATAGCCGCTTGGGGCACAACGTGTCTCGATCCTCACAACAATGAGCTAATGAACTATCTTTGTGTAACCTATAATCTTTGCTAAGGGTCACCAAGGGGGAAAGCGGCTCCCTCCCGGGAGGGAGGATTGTGGAAGAAAAATGGACCAACCTCAGGATAATATTACCATCACTTATACTTTTTACAGCACCTGAGACACCTGTGGTGGTAACACGACACGCGTTAAATTTACCATGACTTTTGCTCTATATTGTATGACCGAAGGCTGCTGAGACAGCACATAACACAGGGCCGGATCAAAGTTTTTTGAGGGGGGGTGCTCAAAATTGTTTTAGGGTCTTCTCATCGAAGTGGCGAAGCCACGAGTGCGTGCCTGCGAAGCAGGCACGCCCCTCTAGGGGGGTCCGGGGGCATGCCCCCCCGGAAAATTTTGATAAAAATGGTGCAAATCTGTGCAATCTGGTGCATTTTGGCAGTGTTTTGAGAGGTCATTCAAAGGCAAGAAATTTATAGCAAAAGGAAGGCATCTTAATTATAGCAGCACCCCCCCCCCCCCCCTCCCTCCCCAGCTACCTTGGCTGCCAAGTAGAGTGTGCTTATACCAAGTGGAGAGTAGTACAGCATCTGGGCCCAGCATCTTTTAGCCCCCCCCCCCCCCCCCTCCTTCCCAAGATTTTTGTTTAATGAGGATTCTGTCTAGATCTTTTGTATTTTTTTCCTCGTAAATCAACTTAAATAAATTTAGACATTTATTTTTTTCCAGAATGGTTCGAAACTACCAGAGGAAGACCTCACGTAGACAGACAGCAGTTTTAACCAACACCCCAGAAAAGAACAAGCTGAGCCGGGAAGAAAAAACTAACAGAAACCGTGCTCCTATTAGAACAGGAGGTAGAAATATACTGCAGAAACAGAAAGGGAACAAAAAGTCGAGAAAAACATCAAGCTACAAAAAGTCTGACTCTGTTTCCACAGACTCTGAGGAGGATTTTTGTTTGGTTTGTTGTGAACCCTATTCAAACAGCATGCCAAACGAGAAATGGGTTCAGTGTGTGAGGTGCAAGAATTGGTCTCATGAAGAATGCACACAGAAAAAAACCCAGTTACATCTGTCAAAACTGTGATTCAGATGACTCAGATTGATGTGCTGATTATGTCACTGGCACATTTACATTTGTGTTTGCTTTGTTTTGTGCAAGTACATGCAGTGGAGGATTTTTGTTTGGTTTGTTGTGAACCCTAGTGGGTTAGGTAGGGGTTTGGGTATGTGGCGTATGGGCTATGTAGGGGTCGAGTTGTAGAGGATGGCTAGGTAGGGATGGGCTATGTAGAGGATGGGCTATGTAGGGGATGGGCTATGTAGGGGATGGGCTATGTAGGGGATGGGCTATATGTAGGGGATGGGCTATTGTAGGGTATGGGCTATGTAGGGTTGGGCTATGGTAGGGGATGGGCTATGTAGGGATGGGCTATTGATGGCTATGTAGTGAGATGGGCTATGTAGAGGATGGGCTATGTAGGGGATGGGCTATGTAGGGGATGGGCTATGTAGTTGTTGGGCTAGGTAGGGGATGGGCTATGTAGGGGATGGCTATGTAGTTGTTGGGCTAGGTAGTGATGGGCTATGTAGGGGATGGGCTATGTAGGGGATGGGCTATGTAGTGGTTGGGCTAGGTAGGGATGGGCTAAGTAGGGGATGGGCTATGTAGTTGTATGGCTAGGTAGGGGATGGGCTATGTAGGGATGGGCTATGT
>JAWQFJ010000271.1:14357-30984 GCA_034096865.1 Theodoxus fluviatilis | reverse complement strand
GGGACCTGGAGCCAGAGCAATGGACACCTACATCATTTCAAATGGCGTACTTCGATCCGCACTGCCTGTCGATGCGCTAAAATAACCTAGAAAAATCATTCTTGGGACTGAACAGGGCTTGATTTGCCCCCACAAAAAGGTGCTGTGTCTGTTGTTTGTATTGCGCGAGTCACAGTAATGGGAAGTATAGGATGACAACAGTCAAGTGACTTATTCATGGCAGGAATACATGTTAAACAAAAAAATGTGCATAAACGATGTACAGTGCAAAGAAACCTGTGCTTCGGATCTATCATACAAACAGTGGGCGAGCCAGAAGGAATTTACCTCCCCTTTAACACTTTGTGCAGCGCTGCACTACATCTTAGGGGTGAGAAAGAGCAAAGAGCGTCAATTGCCAAAATGAACGCGCTCATGCAGCGCCGTAGATATCTGGAACAAGACGTTATGTCATTGTCTGAAAAGGTTAACCAGACAACGAGTTCTACACTCAAGTTGCAGGCACTAACTGTCATTTGTACGATGGTGCAGCCCTGCTGATACATGTTGCTGGGGTTTGTAGTGGTCCATACTGTAGTGTCCGTTGAATTAGAAATGTCAGTGTGTGGACTTGTTGTATTGCCATTATTAGGACTGCGCTGCACGTCCTCATTTCTGACTTCCTGCTTAATTTCTGCCTCGGTGTAATACCGCTTAGTTGTGTAGTTGAAAAACAGTCTTGATAAAGCGGACCCCCGCAACACCTCCCTTTGTGCAGGTGTCAATGCTTCTGTGCGCTCCAGAAGTCCCCTCCTATGAACTCGATCAAGCCAGTAGATCGAATGGCCACATGTTCAGCGCAGAGATCGCGTCTGAACGCCTTCACTTCCTGCAATATCGCGTCACTTATCTTGCATCCTGGATCCACGGATGTCAAACAGATGCACAAACGGCAAGCAGCAGCAGTTTGTCAACCTCCATTAACAGGCGATCAGAGAGAAAAAGCACTCAAAATAATGACGAGCTCGATAATCGGATCTTAATGAGTGTAGACTCTGACCCTCCCCCAGTTACAGAGTGCAAAACATGGACAGTCCACAAGAAGAGCTTCCAATCAACAACACTAGGTAAGCATTTCACTCCCTGCGTAATGTCATCTTGCCCAGAATTGTACTGCGCAAGACACAAGTCATGTGTCGTGGGCTTATACGCCTCTATCGTTCCTCGCGCCTACCGTTCTGTTCTAATTTTTGTAGCTTTTTAGAGCTAATGATGATTTAAATCCTAGCGAAGTCCTGATCGATTCTCGTACCCCCAAACAAATTTCTTCTCTGAACAAGACAGAATACATCGCGCGCATGGTGAATCCCTCATCCTAGTAGATTAACCTAGTATTTGAATGACTACTTCTTTGCCCCTGTAGAGAACACCGTCTCATCGTTTAATGCCCTATCTCTTTTAACTCGTACTGGCGCTGACCATGTCCAGAGTAACGAGCTCACACTCATTAAGTACCTACCATCTAATCCCTCGCTCTAATTATTTTGGACCTGTCTTTGTTCCTCACGTTTTATAATACAAGTATTACTGGAGTATGTGAGGATTTACAAAGGATGCCTGCGCTATGCAATGCCTTCTAAGAGTGAATAACTAGGTTGCGACACCTGATCCAAGCGATGCAATGAGTTGATCGTGGACCCAGATATTGCAAGCGCGCAAGGTGCAATGAGAAGGGCTCATCACCAGCCGGCCGGATAGTCGGCGTATTGGTAAACCCGATCCTTTAGACAGCTGGAGCCTAAATGCGATCTTTATGATTACTCGTTTAGTACTGGATTCACAGCGACTCTATACCGGCACTCCGATCTTAATTACGGACTGGAGCCAGAAGCAGTAGGGAACACTTCTTATGACACGCCTCACAAAGGATTGTCTTAGACGGAGTTAAACATACAATCTCTTAAGGACAGTGCTGTAGCCAACTTTTTTCACTAGATCTGATTTTCAAACACACTGCCACGAAGCACAGCACGCACGTCGACACTAACACACACACACACACACACACACACACTCACTCACTCGTATGCACGCACACACCCACACATGTATCAGCAGCTCACTCTACTAGAGTGCCTGCAACTGGAGTGAGACGTTCTGGTAAACGTTTCAGACATGAACATACGGCTTGTTCAGGAGTACAACGCGCTGCATGAGCGCTTCATGTTGGCAATTGAGCGCTCTTTGCCTCTTCTGAACACCTAAGATGTAGTGCAGCGCTTCACTTGTTAAAGGGGAGGTAAATCTTCTGCGCCCCATGTTGTGTTGATAGACGCGAAGAAAGTGTTTTCTTTGCCACAGACATCGTTTATGCACGTTTACATGTATTCTGCATGAATAAAGTCCACTACTGTGTCATCCTTACTTGCCATTACTCGCGCATACAGCCTGGATCAGGTGTCAAACAGATTCACCAAGGCAAGCGCAGCATTTGTAAACCTCCAGTAACAGGTATAGAGAGAACAAAGCATCAAAATAATGACGAGGATATTGGACTTAATCAGTTTGTTTTTCTTCTTTTCTTTTGTGGGCGCTCGATGTGGTGATTCACAGCGCATGTGCATCAGCTGCAGTGAAGAACCGAAATCCCACCGAAAAAAAAATCACGCCCCAAAATTGACGGCTTCAGGAGTGAATCAACACAGATCATGCTACGCGCAGACGGAGGCAGCGCGTTGCCGCGACGGCCGCTGGCGCACTCCTGAACCAGCCTATACTCCCGCTACTGCATCGTCCTGGAGAAAGCCCGAACAGACCGAACTCCTTCAGACAATGATAATTTTATTGTTTTATTGCAAAGTGTTGTATTGTGCTGTATTGCATCGTGCCATGGTGTGCAGCAAATCTGCACAGAAGTCATGCGTCATCAGCAACCGTCCGTCGCTTCGTCTTAATGACATGACCCAAATCTCCCCTGGCACGTGCAGAAGTACGAGTGGTGGTTGTGGTGGTATTGTGTGTGCGCGCACGCGTGTGATAATTCTAATATGCTCTCTACGCCGTCTGTGTATTCTCCCCAACCATTGCATTGGGGGAAAAGAGCCGATTGTTGCAATAATCAGCCCACTTCTTTACAACCTTCAGCTGGAAGTATCAAGTTGTGTGTCCAATTGGTAGATATGTGCAGTGACGTCTCGCGGGAGTGGATATGGGATGTGGCGACCATTTCATTGCCGCACGTGGGTTGAGCTCCATCTTTCAGGATGGTGTGAACGTTCGGCCAGATTTGAATGATCAAAAGTTGAATGATCAAAATTATATCCGACGCCCCACCCCCCCCCCCCCCCCCCCCCCCCCCCGTTAGCCTCTTCAGGTGATTGGGGCCGCTCCTGGCTGAGCTACCGGAGCAGGCCCTGGCAGAGCTACTGGAGCAGGCCCCTGGCAGAGCTACTGGAGCAGGCCCCTGGCAGAGCTACTGGAGCAGGCCCCTGGCAGAGCTACTGGAGCAGGCCCCTGGCAGAGCTACTGGAGCAGGCCCCTGGCAGAGCTACTGGAGCAGGCCCCTGGCAGAGCTACTGGAGCAGGCCCCTGGCAGAGCTACTGGAGCAGGCCCCTGGCTGAGCTACTGGAGCAGGCCCCTGGCAGAGCTACTGGAGCAGGCCCCTGGCAGAGCTACTGGAGCAGGCCCCTGGCAGAGCTACTGGAGCAGGCCCCTGGCAGAGCTACTGGAGCAGGCCCCTGCTGAGCTACTGGAGCAGGCCCCTGGCAGAGCTACTGGAGCAGGCCCTGGCAGAGCTACTGGAGCAGGCCCCTGGCAGAGCTACTGGAGCAGGCCCCTGGCAGAGCTACTGGAGCAGGCCCCTGGCAGAGCTACTGGAGCAGGCCCCTGCTGAGCTACTGGAGCAGGCTCCTGGCAGAGCTACTGGAGCAGGCCCTGGCAGAGCTACTGGAGCAGGCCCCTGGCAGAGCTACTGGAGCAGGCCCCTGGCTGAGCTACTGGAGCAGGCCCCTGGCAGAGCTACTGGAGCAGGCCCCTGCTGAGCTACTGGAGCAGGCCCCTGGCAGAGCTACTGGAGCAGGCCCTGACAGAGCTACTGGAGCAGGCCCTGGCAGAGCTACTGGAGCAGGCCCTCAAAGCCCAGCAGCCAGGGGCTCCAGCTGATGAAGGAGACAACCAGCCTCTCTGACTGCATCTTACAATCGAGCGGCACCAGTCTTGTGTTAACCTTGGGTTGTAAATGACAGCAATATTTTTCACATTTCAACACTTGTAGGTGGACATATAAATGAACATCAAAGGCAGCTGGGCACTGTCTCCACAAAGATACCTTTATTCACTGACGAAGACAACAGCACGGTCAATGATGCCAGCAAGTGACGGTCAGGTGCCGTGTAGCAAAGGACTGCGCCCTTAACAGATCGCTCCTCACAGGCTGTGTCTGTCTCCAGCTGTCTGTCTCCAGCTGTCTGTCTCCAGCTGTCTGTCTCCAGCTGTCTGTCTCCAGCTGTCTGAGTCTCCAGCTGTCTCTGTCTCCAGCTGTCTGTCTCCAGCTGTCTCTGTCTCCAGCTGTCTGTCTCCAGCTGTCTGTCTCCAGCTGTCTGTCTCCAGCTGTCTGTCTCCAGCTGTCTCTGTCTCCAGCTGTCTGTCTCCAGCTGTCTGTCTCCAGCTGTCTGTTCCAGGTGACTCAGTCTCCAGCTGTCTCTGACTCTAAATGTTTCTGGTGTCTCTGTTTCCAATTATCTCTGTCTCTGGATGCTCTGTCTCCAGCTACCTGTCTCTGGTTATCTTTGTCCTCAGACGTCTCTGTACCGAGACGCCTGTGTCCAGGTGTTCTCACTCTCGCACAGCCAGAGGCTACACAGCAGCTGCAGAGCACAAGGACAAGGAGCGCTGCCCTCTCTGACACCAGTGCTGCTCCCTCTGAGCTTTGGCTCAACGGGGTGGAAACTACTGTCAGACCAAGAACTTTTTTTGCAGGTCTGAACGTGCTGCATGACTAGGAAACAGTACTGCTAGGAGCTATGGATAGGTATTTACCTTTATCTATGAATTTCTCAGCGTTATCACGGTACACTCCTTGACATTTCTTTTGTCTTTAAAGGTTCCTTGAAAGTCCACGAGAACAAACTGTTCTGTAGAACTGGTAAATTTGGACCTGCGGATGGACAGGGATGTAATCTACAGTAGAAGCAACAGGGGTGGCATCCTTGTCTTTGTACCAACATTTACATTGCAATGAGCAGTGATGATGATGAAGCTAAGTCATGTGACCTTGTGACAAGATAACAATAACATTATCACAATATTATAATTGAAAAGAAGAAAAGATTAATAAGAGATTCATAAACATCACTAATAAAGCAATAGCTTTCACAGTACCACAAGTGAAACCATGACCTTTGTTTGGTACAATTTTTTGGTACATTCACTAAAACTAAGTTTTTCTTTGTGACACATTATCTACACAGTAATGGTTTCAAAATGAAGTAGAACACCTTTTATCTACATCCACGGATAAAACGATGCCACACATCACCTTTACCAACACAACCAACATGGTAATTCTTTACAGTAACAAACAATCACAATATATTTCCCCAACCAAACCAAAGCAGGTTTTTTAATCACTGGCAGGAAATTACTAAAACCCTGAATGTGTTGCACCCCATCTCAGCATCACTCCTGCAGTGCCCAACACGCGGGGAGAGTGGAGTTGGAGGAGGCGTGAACAGGGACTCTAGGCTCTACAAACACTTATCTTCAAGCATGACTACAGAGACTCGTCCAAGCCCAACTTATGACCTTGGTTGTTTCGGGAGCTGCTGACTTAATCTACTGCAGTCTGAGACTACGCAGACTTTTCACTACGGAGCAAGCCTTCAACGAAAGTTAAAGAAGAGGTTCGGCATGAGCCACCATGAAAGATGCATGGTGACGAGCTGCTGAACACTAGTCTGTGTGGAATCCAGAGTGCAAGACTGGCTCCCTCCCACAGATTTCCTCATTGTGTCCACATGCTAGCTGTCATTGATGGAGATGTGTGGTCCCTGTTTTCCACAAATATTGCCTTTTTTACTTTGTAAACAACACTTTTTCTTATATGATTTTTTAAAGTTCTGTGTTAAAATTTGCATTGAATGGTGTACAATACTCTTTTTTCCCCCAGCAATAACAAAAGTGTAAACATGTAAAAATCTTTTTTCCCTCAGGATGTTTTGTGATGGTCCCTATTTGGATCTCACACGTTTAAACATCTCCATTCTTTGAAGAGGTCATTTAGTTACATTTTCAGATCCCTTTTCGTTTGCTTCGTGATTCTGAAATCAGCAGCCCCGTTTCCTGAGTTGGCCCTTTTCAAACGAAGAATAAACAGCATCCAGGCATCAGTTCAATGGAGGAAATACTCTGTGTGTAAAACTTGAAGTGTTTGATGTTTAGTGTGCCCAAAAGAGATTTTTTTTCCATTAAGCCATCATGGGGTTAAAAGTCAACAAAATACAGTACAGACAAAAACGTTAATCTCTTGAAGCAATTTGCGTAGAGGACGTGGTGGGTGTTGCCAACAAAAAATATTGCACTAAAATCCACAGTCCTTGTGGGGATTTCTCAGTTGTAGTGCCTCCATATTCTTGAGTAATGCACGATTCACAAATAGATTTGTAAAAGAAAAAAGTCAACTAAATGCCATTCGGATTTTAGTATCCTTATCTGGAAACAGTGGATTTCTCAAACATAAAATTTTAAAATACTAATGACATTTTATCAATCATATACATACTGTATACATTTTAGTATGACAAAATGCAACCAAAACATGATTATCAAATGCTTGTAATGAGCATTTGGTAATTTTCTCTCCAGCCTTGGCAGGACTATTAAGATTGTTACATGGCTCAGTACGTACTGTGCTAAACTGTCATGCAATAAAATTCATGCCCAAGTAAGGAGATGCCGAAAAGTACCCAGCATGCATGTAGGTGCTGCTCCTCTTTTCATTAATCTCAATCACTCCATGCAGAAATCCAACCATTTTTCATTTCCTTCCTTTGATGTACAACAACCAAAAAAATTCATCTTTTTTTTTGGGGGGGGAAAAGGCTGACATTTTGTTTGTGACCAATTTCACACAAGAGTCCAGGCGCTGCACAGGAAAGTAGGTAAGTAAGTATTTACAGGGTAAGTGTGTAGGAACAGTCACTATGGTCGGTACATGGTAGGTACACTTCACTTCAACAAAGCCAAGACAAAGGTACTGGAAGAGTCGAAGTGTACCTGTAGCGGTTCAATGCTTTGGGAGCACACCGGAATCATGCCCAGGTGGTGGAGGAGAAAGACAGTCAAGTATGCAGTTTACATGTACAATGCTTGAGGGGAAAAACCTAAACCAAAGTGGGCCAGCAAATCAACTTCAGGGGAAGATGAAAATGTACAGGATCAGAGGGGTAAATTTTGATCTTGAGAGTCAACAAAATGTGTACAACAAAGTCATTCAAAAAATGCGAACAAGGAAACACATTTTGAAAAATATTTGTTAGAGAAAAACATGTTGTTCGAGTTTTCAGTTAGAGCGGTAAACACAGGAAGTTTGACTACGGCTAGACAGGGACAGCATTCCTTTCTTCCAAAAAGACAAGAAGAAAGTGGAGTGAGATGTTCTTGGCCATTTCAACAAAGCCAAAAGTCTGTACAGGCTCTACAGAGGAAACAAGAATGCACAATTTGCAATATCACAACCCCTACTATGTACAAGCCACACCGCCTCTCATCACATCACCAAAATACCTCAGGTTTCTCACTAATAATGCTAATGGGAAAGATAAGTGATCCTTCAGTTGGCTAAATTTTTCCGTTCTATACATGAGTAATGTAATCAGTGTGACAGAAAACAAACGTCAAAATAGAAAGCTGGAGACAAAGCCATTACAGAAAATGGTCATTCAGAATTAAACTAACTTTTGGTGGCAAAACTGAACAAAAGCAAGAGTGCTTTAGCCTATGCAGGCTCATAATTTTTCAAATTACTCTTATCTGACCAATTTGGGAGTGTGTTTGTTTTTTTTTCTAACTAGAAGGTGAATCCCATTTTGGTACAGTTACTTATGTTTGTCCACTTCACATCAAGTATCATGGTCCCATACACTGCACAGCACTGCTGGCCCCTCTTACAATTAAAGCTGAAACACAGTTGGAATGATTTAGACCACAAGCCCGCCTTCCTCTGTCTATACCTACACGTCTCATCATCACAGGCTCTGCTGCTCCAGGGATGGGAAAGAAAGGTTAAGACATTGCCTCCACTACTCCAGATCATCAAAGATGTCACCGACGACACGAGAAAATGACAAACACGTATAGACTGAAGGAGTGGAATCGCGGGATGCATGTTGGAGCCAGCATGCCCCCTGGGTCGGGGTGCCCCACCCTGGGTGGGGAGGGGGCTGTCCGCCGACTGGAGTGGGGGGCTGGGCAGGGCGCGGGTGGGCTCGCTCAGTTCTTCTCGGGCACCTCCTGCAGGGTGTGCCACTGTGCGATGGGACGGCGCGGGTTGGCCAGCATGTCGCTCCAGTGGCGCAGCTCGGTGCCTGTGGAGTTGCAGCCCAGGACCACGCGGCCGATGGGCTCCGAGGTGCCGATCCTGTCGTAGTCCACCACCGTCACGATCAGCGTCACCTTCTGCTTAAGGGGAGAAAGAACATGATGAAGCATTAGACATGGGTCACCAAGACGGTGGAAGATCCCTGTTCTTCTTGTTTGTTTATTTATTTTTAACCAGACTGAAAAATTAGACGCTGTGTTTACATTTTATCCTTTAGAGCATTTTGTCATTCTTGAGGAGATATAACAAGGTTGGATGTAATTGCCGTTACATTTGAAAAACTGTAAAACAAAACTTCTGTTTCCCCACATTCCATGTCAAGCTTGAAATTGTATTACTAATTATCAGCTTTGCTGCTCAAGAAACAATTCTGATCATACTTCAACAAGTGAAATATTCAGGGAAATTTGTTAGTTGAAAATTAGTGTACATTTCAGGCCATACAAGTGATAAGAAAGGCATGTTGCACTAATGCAAATGATAGAGTTCACAACATTGAAGCCATAAGAACATAAACATGAAAAGCATTTGGGGATTACATATGCTCATGCATTATTGTTGTTTCAAAATTAAACTAGTGTATTTTCAAACTGTTATTTTTTTTAAGCTGTAGCCGTACTTCTAAGACATTCCAACATAAAAAATAGTTCACCTACATCTGAGCTGAATCAATGGGTGTTGAAGTTTCCATGCAAACCCCCCTGTTTTCATGTAACTAAGTCCTTACATATCCAAGCAGGAGAAAATACCATAAGTGCATGCTATTAATTTGTCTGCAAGTATCAGGGCATGCAATCGGAGCTGATCCAGCTATCACAGCACACATAAAATATACAGAAATCAAGGAGTAGTTGATAGAAATGTGGAAATGAGAAACCAGAAGTGGGATTTCAGCTCTAGACAAAGTAAAGTTATTTCCCCAAGGCAATGTTTGATTGGCATTCCCGTTTGAGTGGTTAAAAAAAGATGCAGTCAAGCAAGTGGCTACCTCTGTGACAAGTGGTTAGGCGTGAGCTCGGGGGCTGAATTCTGCACTACAGATGAGTATGAGGGACTACCTGGTCGCTGTTTCTAAGGGTTAGTAGGAAGACAACACTGCTCCAAGGCACAACACCGATAGCTAGGGTCCAGTGGTGTGACGCAATGTCAAGTCAAGGCCTTCCATACAGTGCACACACTTCTGGAAGGAAGTGCAGCATATCCCTGGAGGGGTTCCACTCAGTATTGCCTTTGCAGACAGCTGCCTCTCCTTGCGCAGAAACTTTACCCCTCTTTTCCCAATCATAACAGCTTTTCCATCAAAATACACGGAGGGATTTAGAAGATGAAACAACATGCAATAGAAATTTATCAACCTTACTATAAGAGATATGAGAAGTTCTTTCTCTGCCATTTCTATCACCCAAAAGCCACAAATTTTATTCAGAGAGAAGTCAGTGCTACAACTGTAGGAATGATAAATTTAGTGTAACGCCTGTCCCCCACCCCACCCTCCCCCGATTAGCTGAAACCCCTGGCTACTGGGCTTTCGGAAACTGCTGCAGGAGCTCTCTGTTGGGTGACCCCAAACTGCCATTCAGACCATTTCGACGTATGCATACAATATACATATCATATCATATCATATCATACGTGTGCGCATGGCAGCAGTCTGCAAAGAAGCACTTGCTACAGATCTACAGCAAGGCCTGGTCAAGCGGTTAGTGGAGCACAAGGGCTGCTGCGGCAGGGCTCAGCTGGATGCGGGTTAGTGCGGTGTATGGCGACATGAGGGATGCCTATCCATTGGATATTGACATTCAGTTACAATGATGCTAGAAGCGGCTAGATACTCATCCAGCTAGGCTAGTCTGGTTGTGGCCTCACCAACTGTCATGCCTACGCAACATTCCATGTGATATTCTACTTCCCAACACATATCGTTATGCTGCAATCTTCTTGGCAAGTTAAAATCAAAGCCTAAAAGAAGGTTTGACTTCACTTACAGAAACTATTTAATGCACAAAATGTTCAATTGCGTTGATTTTTATCACAGAAGTATGTGATTATAAAAAGGATAAAATTGTCATGAAAAAACTCCAATACCCTTTTTATATTTGCATTTTAATATTGTACTGTATGAGACACACCACATCAGCTTGCCATACTGGAAATAGTACCTTATGATTTGACAAATTTGCAGTTAAAGCAAATGTGAACTTCCATTTCAAAGAAGCTTCTTCACCAACATTTTACCAAGCCACTGGGAACAAGTACGACTATTGAACAAAGCAGGTGACGTCAGTGTTCACACTGCAGCAGTGTCGAGTTGGTGAGGCCGAGTGCAGACGTGCGACATTCAGTTGCACACGTATGGACACTACATGACAGCCAGGACTAGAGGCGGTGCCGTGGGCACCGTGTACCACAGTACCTGTATCTGTTCAAAGGGGACCTCAAACGTAAAGGACTCATTATAGTAGGGGTTGAGTGTGCACTTCTTGATAGTGGTTTTCTTCTTCTTAATGCGCTTCCCATTTAGCATCAAAGAGATCTTAACATAAGGATCTAGGAGGGGCCAAAAAAAGAGAGAGAAAAAGACAAGGATTAAATCAGTGCATCAGCAGTTCATGTCAAGCAGTATGAAGCTAAATGAAGGCAATGTATGGACATATCACACCCGGAGAAGACAGAAATGAATCGCAGTTTTGTTTTCCTGGAAGGCATGATCAGTCATGAAGAAGGTAAAATAAAGCTTAAAATTCAATGCTGTATGTTCTTTTGTTCCAGATATTTCTTGTTATGGAAATGATAATGATTCAAAGCAAGCTCTTTTGCAAAACAGAAATGCTGTCAATTTTCCAATCATCAGAGAGCCAAAGATTCAATCAAAAGGGCAGCCTGATGTAAATTTTGAAGAACTGATCTCAATGTGTAATGATTCTTTTGCTTCTGGGAACAAAGAGAGCAATTTCTCCCTGCCCTCTCCTGCAGTGCGACCAATGTGTACGCCCTTCACCCGACATAAGAACCATCACCCCAAAGACAGGAACAGTTTAGAGAAATAGGTAGTAGAGGAAGCCAAATCTCTAAAAGGTTCTACCTGAATTTGCTCAAACGGTACTTCAAAGGTAAATGATTCATTGAAGTAGGGGTTCAGGGTTCGTTTCTTAATAGTGGTTTTCTTTTTCTTCAGGCGTTTGTTGCCCTGATAGATAGCGATTTTCACATAAGGATCTGGCAAGGGAATCAAAGAAAATTATTTATCATCAGTCATGAAAAAAAGAAAGAACATCAATGCCAATTCTCATCCTGAAAATAATTCAAAATAAATGTTACAAAAGTGCAGCAGATTAAATCAAAACATGTATCCCTGTGAGGCCCCCCCAATGCTGAGTACTTCACTCTCAAACTGTGTGTACATTGAAATAACAATAAAATATTTTTGTGTCAGTGCTACACCAGATGCAATGGGTGACAATTCATAATCATTGAAAAGGCAAGTCATGACCTGAAACATGTAGTGAGTCATTCAAAACTATTTTCCACTGACTGTTCATGAGAAAACAGATGAAAGATGCTTCCCTGATATTCAAGAATAATTCACAGACATGACTGGGAGCCAGGGTTCTATAGTTCATTCCACCTTTAATGCTCCCCACCAATGTGGCACCTATATAAATTGAAACAAGATTCTTAGCTTTGATGAAATTGCAGGGCAAAGCTACAATTTAATTGAGCACAATAACAACTTCCAGTGTTCTTGTTTGATAAATACACAAGTTGGAGAATTTACAAGTTCTTTTTGGTAGTAAATCTTCCCTCAAGGCTTATTTCTTTAAAAGAAAGAAAACCAACTTTAAAAAGCCAAAACAGAATGAAAACAAATATGTCAAGCATTGACTTTCTAGGATGTCAATTTCACACCATGAGAACATAAGTGACAAATCATTGTGCTAGTTTTGGCATCTCTCCTAAAAGAAGTTTTCACTTATGAAATTCAAAATCTACCATTTCTCCTCTTTCAGTCTGTTTATCTCATGTACAGTCATGAATGGCTTATTAGACATATGCTGCAATAAAAAGAGAACATTCATTGACACATGGTTAAAATAAATCAACGATTCCAGTAAACAATCATGTTATGTTCAAACTGATTTTTAAAATTTGCTATGATGGCATCAGTTTTCATAAGATTGTCAAATATTTAGGAAGGCATCAATATGTAACAGAAGTACAAACAAATGGCAGCAAAAATGTCACTTGAAAAGAGTCACTGTGGCTTTTATGATAATTTTATATAATCTCTTTACTCAATACAAATATTTATCCTTTTACAAAGATACCATTACCCAAAGCTGCAGGCTAGAAAAACTTAACAATTGTTTAACTTTTCATTTCAATAGTAGAGGCAATGAATAGCTAAAGGATAAAGCTAAATACAAAGAATATCAGTGAAGGACAGTTTGTTAACACACACTCACAAACACACACATGCTCAGTGCATGTCCAAACACACTCACATCCACACACAGACACACAAACACACAAGAGCACACAAACACACACACAACAGCACACACACACACACACAACAGCACACACACACACACACACACACAACAGCACACACACACACAACAGCACACACACACACACACACACACACACACACACACACATACACACATTCACACACACACACACTCATACACACACAACTGCACACACACTACTACTACTACTACTACTACTACTACTGCTACTACATCGGCACAGTAAAAAATGCCAGGCAGGACAGCCACGCACCTGAGAGGCCGCCAACGTCCATCTTCTTGAGGTTTTTGGCCTCAAGGACGACCACAGTAAGCTTGCCGGCGGTGGGGACATAGCGTAGTGAGAAGCAGATGTCTCCTAGCTTGTTCTCCTGCAATCACCAACAACGTCTTCTTCAAATACACACCCAAGGCATTCAGCACAACAGAGTATGATGGCGGAAGGATGGTACGTTAGTAAAATATAGACGGTCGGATTCACAAAGACAAAATTAAGAAAAAAATTACTACAAAGATAGTTTGGGGAGAGGAGTAGCACTCCTTCGCTGGCATGTTCCAGAACTCAGATTGTTCAGATACCTGTACAGAGTAGCATGCAGACGTCAAATCCTAAACATAGAAGTAGCTAGTTCCAATTGCCATTTATTCAGATTCGAATAAGGAGATATAATCTGAATACAATCGCAACAGAAGAATCAAAACATAAAAGTTTCTCATTTTAAAACCATTTTAATAAAATGCAAAACACACACACATGCGCGCACACACACAAATGCACACACACACACACACTGTCACACACACACACACACACACACACACACAGACACAAATGCACACACACACACACACACACACACACACACACACTCTAATTTCAGGCTAAAATCAGAACAAGAGACGGAGCATCACTTCAAGGCGCACTCACCTTCTCCGTTTCGTTGTCCGGGCTGGACAGGTCACGCCAGTCCTCGTACACGCGGCCGAGGTCCACGGTGTTGAGGGGAATCTTGACCTGGCCAATCTGGTCGTGCTTGGAGAAGCGGTCAAAGTCGTAGACTGCGAACACCAGCGTCTTGGACCCGATCTCCGCGTACGGGACCTGCCAGGGCAGAGGACAAGCCGTGAGACAGCAGCCATCACGTGTTCTACACGTCACGTGACTGTTCTTGCCGGATACCCCGCCTGGGACTCTTGGGTTGCAGCAGAATGTTTGTCAGCGTCGTTCTCTGGCTGTGTGTTGGGCTCCTTGCAAAGTGGATTGCCCAACCAAAACATGCATGGTAATAGGCAGAGGTGATTACAATGTGTTCATGGCACAACGTATCTATACAAAAGACAAAGAGAGCAAAGGAAAGAAAGAAAGAAGAAAAGGAAGAAAGATGGGAAGAAAGATGATAGAAAGGGAAGGAAGGAATAAAGGAAGAACAAAAGAAAGAATGAAACGAGGGGAAAACTGAATTAACAAATTAACAAAGAAAGCAAGAAGGAAAAGAGAAAGAAAGCCCATACAAATTCCGTCATAAAAATCTCAGGTAAAGTAATCAGAGGAGAGCGAAATCAATGCAGAGTGGTCATAATGAAAATCATATATAAAAATTAACCAAACCACTGTAAACAGTGCGAACAAACATCAAAAGGCATAGCTGCCAACCTTCCAAAGTTAAAAAGAGTAACATGTGGGGGGGGGGGGGGGGGGTCCGGGAGGGGGGTACGCCCCCCTCCCGAATAGCGGGGGTGAGGGGGCGCAGCCCCCTGAAGCTGAAGCCTTTTTTGCAATCTGAAAGGCACATTTCTCATCTCCTGAAAGGAAACTTATATAATAATAATAATAATAATAATAATAACAAGAAGAAAAGAAGAAGAAGAAGAACAAGAAGAAAAAGAAGAAAGCCCATTATATTTACAAAGCATTAATTATTTTATATAGATTACTATACACAATACACAAAAGATCAGCTTTTAGCTTACCCAAACTGCTTCATTCTTTTGAATGGTGTTGAATGAACATTGATGCACAGCCCTTCGAAACGCTGAACATTCTCAGTTATACAGGAGTCACCTCCTATATATCCTTGGCAATGCCCCAAGTTGAGTTTACAGCCTAGTTCTTTTTCACCACTGTGCAGTCGAGGATTTGGCCTTTTGATGACGCTGTAATCGGTTTGTGTCAAGAAAGCATGATGCGATCGACGGAGTATTCTTTACAGCTTTTGATTGGTTCAGCTTCGCAATTTTTTTTGTGTTTGGTGGTCTTTTCATGGTCGGCTAGATCGTTTCTTCCTCCGTGAGAAATATTCACCGCACATCTGCATGCAGTACAGAAAGCAAACTTTTCACCTCTTGATGGACACGGAGCGGCCCATGGAAACTTTTCCTTGTAAGCCGCAATGTATCGTTGAAATCGTTTCGGCTTCGCATTATTTTTCTCTGCGCTAGTCGAACTCGACGCCATGTTGACTGCAGCCGCTATGCGCATGCGCGAAATTCGCAGAAGAGCTCCCTTCCCGATTCCAGCCAGTAGGCTAGGCCTGTAGCGTGGAAAATAGTAACCCGTGGAAAACAGTGACGGAAGTCATCGCAGAGTTATCTGCGAGGGATTTTCTGAAAATTCAACTCTAAAAAGATACGGCACCCGCCACTCCGCCTGACTGACTTGGCACGCCCGGGGAGTTATGCTAAGATCCGGCCGCGTAAATATATCTGCGTTTTGTGACAAACGTCTTGCTCGGCGGTACTGTACTCCATGCACCTTAACGGTGCGCGTGATTCGGGTGTAATCTTAAGCTAAACGACGTTTATTGGCGCTGCTGAAATGGTCTAAGTCGGAAACATTCGGAACGTCGTTTAGCTTAAGATTACACCCGAATCACGCGCACCGTTAAGGTGCATGGAGTACAGTACCGCCGAGCAAGACGTTTGTCACAAAACGCAGATATATTTACGCGGCCGGATCTTAGCATAACTCCCCGGGCGTGCCAAGTCAGTCAACGGTCGCGTTTTATAAAACCAGACTACAAACAGACTACAGGGAGGTGACTCCCATATTATTTCCGGCAGGGGAGACGGCTTTACACGGGGAAAAACTTTTTTGAACGCTACATCATGTGTTAAACTACACAAATGCACCAAAACCTCGTAAAGCAACTAATGCGTCGTTTGTCGGGATATATTCCATGCGAAGAACAGGTGCAGGAGCGGTAAATTGCATAAAGCACGTCCCTCGCAGATAACTCTGCGATGACTTCCGTCACTGTTTTCCACGGGTTACTATTTTCCACGCTACAAGTCCTAGTGCGTTCAAAGGTGGTCAGCTAGGCGCGGAAAACGAGAGCACAAAAACTTCACTCGATAGACTAGCGCAACATGTTGAAAGCCAAAGTTGCTTCGTTTAAAATTTCGGTTTTTTGTGTGTTTTTTTTGTGAAATCGGAAACCGTATTTTTTTTAGAAAACAACGAAAACGACGACAGATATTAAAAAAAAGATTTTTTAAGGTTTTTCCGTAACAGTTGGC
>JAWQFJ010000271.1:12500-14335 GCA_034096865.1 Theodoxus fluviatilis | reverse complement strand
GAAAAGGAGAACTCTTTTCACAAACGATATGCAAACCATCATCTTTGTTTCCTTTCAACATAGAAATCAGCTACAAAGCAAAGAAACAAGAAGGGCAAAGCCCATACGACTCACATGCTTGACCTTGACCTTTACATGACCTTGACCTTCAGATGACCTTCAAGGTCAAGGTCAAACAACTAAACCTACCAATGACATCATACACTAAGAAATGTTTTACACATTTTCCTACCAAAATACATGTGACCTTGACCCAAGGTCAAGGTCATCCAAGGTCATGCAACACAAAGCTGTTAATTCAAGACATAGGAAGCACAATGGTGCTTATTGGCACTTTCTACCATGAGATATAGTCACTTTTAGTGGTTCACTACCCCATTTTGGTCACATTTCATAAGGGTCAAAGTGACCTTGACCTTGATGATATGTGAACAAATGTGTCTCATGATGAAAGTATAACATGTGCCCCACATAATTATTAAGTTTGAAACAGTTATCTTCCATAGTTCAGGGTCAAGGTCACTTCAAAATATGTATACAATCCAACTTTAAAGAGCTCCTGTGACCTTGACCTTGAAGCAAGGTCAACCAAACTGGTATCAAAAGATAGGGCTTGCTTTGACCTATATACCACTTGTAGCTAAGGTCGCCATTCTCAATAACGTGGGAGAAAATTGGGAAAATGTAAAAAATGACTGTTTTTGAGACCACATTTATGGCTCCTGTGACCTTGACCTTGAAGCAAGGTCAAGTCACTATGTATGTTTTTTGAGGCCTTGTCATCATACACCATCATGCCACATTTGGTGTTGATAGACTTAATAGTCTCCGAGAAAAATCCAACGTTTAAGTTTTTTACACCCGGACGGACGGACAGACGGACGGACGACCGCCCGGACGGACGGACGGACGACACGGCTCAGTACATAGACTCACTTTTGCTTCGCATGTGAGTCAAAAATAGAGGAAAATACCCATAATTAGATAGAAACATATTACCATGATTCCTCCAACAATTTCTTCTGTTATAGAATTAAGCTGATTAGCAAAATTTTATTTCCTCTCAAGAACTAGGGTAGGCCAGCTTGAATGGTAGGACAGGTACCAACCCCTGCAGAAGGCGAAAATCGATACAAGCATGCCAAGCCTTGCCCAAAGCCCTAGTGAGGCAGACGTGTATGTTTCAATCAATACCACCTTCACTCACTGCCTTCTTGAAACGTACTGACCCCATCCCCTTTCCAGATCAATAGCTCAGGGCTAATTAAACCATCGGGTCGCTGTCATTCAGAGTAAAGTTAACAGTAAGACCATTCACAGCGCCTGAATGGAAGGGGTCAAAAGATCGATGACCAAAAAAACCCAAACCCGATCTCAACTCTGAAAGCAGACAGAGGAGTGAACGCACACACACAGCGAGCAGCATGCACGATCGGCAGAACGGAGTGTTTACCCGGGGGAAAGGTGCATGAATGAATAGGGGCCTAGGTCGATGCTGACTACACAGCAGAGAGAGGGCAGTTCGGAGAGAAGTGCGAGCATCCACTGCTTCCCACACTACTCCACCCAGCACTCACTGCTCGCCCTACAGTCACGTGGGGAACGAACTCGGCCCCATACCGACGCGTCAATGGTAAATGACACATAAAGCCACATAAAACAGTCTGGCCCTAGTCCTGGTAAAGATGCCCGGATCGTAAAAACGGCAGGGGCCAGGCATACGGTCCATTAAGACATATGTAAATGTCTAATGCTCTCTTCTACCCCACATCCCTATCCCCTCCCCCCCCCCCCCCCCCCCGGCCCCTTTCCCCCTTCACTCCTTTTTCCACCCT
>JAWQFJ010000271.1:0-7500 GCA_034096865.1 Theodoxus fluviatilis | reverse complement strand
TAGAGCCAGGCAAGGAGCCAGTGAATGCAGGAATACTAGAGCCAGGCAAGGAGCCAGTGAATGCAGGAATACTAGAGCAAGGCAAGGAGCCAGTGAATGCAGGAATACTAGAGCCAGGCAAGGAGCCAGTGAATGCAGGAATACTAGAGCCAGTGAATGCAGGAATACTAGAGCAAGGCAAGGAGCCAGTGAATGCAGGAATACTAGAGCAAGGCAAGGAGCCAGTGAATGCAGGAATACTAGAGCCAGGCAAGGAGCCAGTGAATGCAGGAATACTAGAGCCAGGCAAGGAGCCAGTGAATGCAGGAATACTAGAGCCAGGCAAGGAGCCAGTGAATGCAGGAAGACTAGAGCAAGGCAAGGAGCCAGTGAATGCAGGAATACTAGAGCCAGGCAAGGAGCCAGTGAATGCAGGAATACTAGAGCCAGGCAAGGAGCCAGTGAATGCAGGAATACTAGAGCAAGGCAAGGAGCCAGTGAATGCAGGAATACTAGAGCCAGGCAAGGAGCCAGTGAATGCAGGAATACTAGAGCCAGTGAATGCAGGAAGACTAGAGCAAGGCAAGGAGCCAGTGGATGCAGGAATACTAGAGCCAGGCAAGGAGCCAGTGAATGCAGGAATACTAGAGCCAGGCAAGGAGCCAGTGAATGCAGGAATACTAGAGCCAGGCAAGGAGCCAGTGAATGCAGGAATACTAGAGCCAGGCAAGGAGCCAGTGAATGCAGGAATACTAGAGCCAGGCAAGGAGCCAGTGAATGCAGGAATACTAGAGCCAGGCAAGGAGCCAGTGAATGCAGGAATACTAGAGCAAGGCAAGGAGTCAGTGAATGCAGGAATACTAGAGCCAGGCAAGGAGCCAGTGAATGCAGGAATACTAGAGCCAGGCAAGGAGCCAGTGAATGCAGGAATACTAGAGCCAGGCAAGGAGCCAGTGAATGCAGGAATACTAGAGCCAGTGAATGCAGGAATACTAGAGCCAGTGAATGCAGGAATACTAGAGCCAGGCAAGGAGCCAGTGAATGCAGGAATACTAGAGCCAGGCAAGGAGCCAGTGAATGCAGGAATACTAGAGCCAGGCAAGGAGCCAGTGAATGCAGGAATACTAGAGCCAGGCAAGGAGCCAGTGAATGCAGGAATACTAGAGCCAGGCAAGGAGCCAGTGAATGCAGGAATACTAGAGCCAGGCAAGGAGCCAGTGAATGCAGGAATACTAGAGCCAGGCAAGGAGCCAGTGAATGCAGGAATACTAGAGCCAGTGAATGCAGGAATACTAGAGCCAGGCAAGGAGCCAGTGAATGCAGGAATACTAGAGCCAGGCAAGGAGCCAGTGAATGCAGGAATACTAGAGCCAGGCAAGGAGCCAGTGAATGCAGGAATACTAGAGCCAGGCAAGGAGCCAGTGAATGCAGGAATACTAGAGCCAGGCAAGGAGCCAGTGAATGCAGGAATACTAGAGCCAGGCAAGGAGCCAGTGAATGCAGGAATACTAGAGCCAGGCAAGGAGCCAGTGAATGCAGGAATACTAGAGCCAGGCAAGGAGCCAGTGAATGCAGGAATACTAGAGCCAGGCAAGGAGCCAGTGAATGCAGGAATACTAGAGCCAGGCAAGGAGCCAGTGAATGCAGGAATACTAGAGCCAGGCAAGGAGCCAGTGAATGCAGGAATACTAGAGCCAGGCAAGGAGCCAGTGAATGCAGGAATACTAGAGCCAGGCAAGGAGCCAGTGAATGCAGGAATACTAGAGCCAGGCAAGGAGCCAGTGAATGCAGGAATACTAGAGCCAGGCAAGGAGCCAGTGAATGCAGGAATACTAGAGCCAGGCAAGGAGCCAGTGAATGCAGGAATACTAGAGCCAGGCAAGGAGCCAGTGAATGCAGGAATACTAGAGCCAGGCAAGGAGCCAGTGAATGCAGGAATACTAGAGCCAGGCAAGGAGCCAGTGAATGCAGGAATACTAGAGCCAGGCAAGGAGCCAGTGAATGCAGGAATACTAGAGCCAGGCAAGGAGCCAGTGAATGCAGGAATACTAGAGCCAGGCAAGGAGCCAGTGAATGCAGGAATACTAGAGCCAGGCAAGGAGCCAGTGAATGCAGGAATACTAGAGCCAGGCAAGGAGCCAGTGAATGCAGGAATACTAGAGCCAGGCAAGGAGCCAGTGAATGCAGGAATACTAGAGCCAGGCAAGGAGCCAGTGAATGCAGGAATACTAGAGCCAGGCAAGGAGCCAGTGAATGCAGGAATACTAGAGCCAGGCAAGGAGCCAGTGAATGCAGGAATACTAGAGCCAGGCAAGGAGCCAGTGAATGCAGGAATACTAGAGCCAGGCAAGGAGCCAGTGAATGCAGGAATACTAGAGCCAGGCAAGGAGCCAGTGAATGCAGGAATACTAGAGCAGGCAAGGAGCCAGTGAATGCAGGAATACTAGAGCCAGGCAAGGAGCCAGTGAATGCAGGAATACTAGAGCCAGGCAAGGAGCCAGTGAATGCAGGAATACTAGAGCCAGGCAAGGAGCCAGTGAATGCAGGAATACTAGAGCCAGGCAAGGAGCCAGTGAATGCAGGAATACTAGAGCCAGGCAAGGAGCCAGTGAATGCAGGAATACTAGAGCCAGGCAAGGAGCCAGTGAATGCAGGAATACTAGAGCCAGGCAAGGAGCCAGTGAATGCAGGAATACTAGAGCCAGGCAAGGAGCCAGTGAATGCAGGAATACTAGAGCAGGCATGGAGCCAGTGAATGCAGGAATTACTAGAGCCAGGCAAGGAGCCAGTGAATGCAGGAATACTAGAGCAGGCAAGGAGCCAGTGAATGCAGGAATACTAGAGCCAGGCAAGGAGCCAGTGAATGCAGGAATACTAGAGCCAGGCAAGGAGCCAGTGAATGCAGGAATACTAGAGCCAGGCAAGGAGCCAGTGAATGCAGGAATACTAGAGCCAGGCAAGGAGCCAGTGAATGCAGGAATACTAGAGCCAGGCAAGGAGCCAGTGAATGCAGGAATACTAGAGCCAGGCAAGGAGCCAGTGAATGCAGGAATACTAGAGCCAGGCAAGGAGCCAGTGAATGCAGGAATACTAGAGCCAGGCAAGGAGCCAGTGAATGCAGGAATACTAGAGCCAGGCAAGGAGCCAGTGAATGCAGGAATACTAGAGCAGGCAAGGAGCAGTGAATGCAGGAATACTAGAGCCAGGCAAGGAGCCAGTGAATGCAGGAATACTAGAGCCAGGCAAGGAGCCAGTGAATGCAGGAATACTAGAGCCAGGCAAGGAGCCAGTGAATGCAGGAATACTAGAGCAGGCAAGGAGCCAGTGAATGCAGGAATACTAGAGCCAGGCAAGGAGCCAGTGAATGCAGGAATACTAGAGCCAGGCAAGGAGCCAGTGAATGCAGGAATACTAGAGCCAGGCAAGGAGCCAGTGAATGCAGGAATACTAGAGCCAGGCAAGGAGCCAGTGAATGCAGGAATACTAGAGCACAGGAGCCAGTGAATGCAGGAATACTAGAGCCAGGCAAGGAGCCAGTGAATGCAGGAATACTAGAGCCAGGCAAGGAGCCAGTGAATGCAGGAATACTAGAGCCAGGCAAGGAGCCAGTGAATGCAGGAATACTAGAGCCAGGCAAGGAGCCAGTGAATGCAGGAATACTAGAGCCAGGCAAGGAGCCAGTGAATGCAGGAATACTAGAGCCAGGCAAGGAGCCAGTGAATGCAGGAATACTAGAGCCAGGCAAGGAGCCAGTGAATGCAGGAATACTAGAGCCAGGCAAGGAGCCAGTGAATGCAGGAATACTAGAGCCAGGCAAGGAGCCAGTGAATGCAGGAATACTAGAGCCAGGCAAGGAGCCAGTGCATGCAGAAATACTAGAAGAGCCAGTGAATGCAGGAATACTAGAGCCAGGCAAGGAGCCAGTGAATGCAGGAATACTAGAGCCAGGCAAGGAGCCAGTGAATGCAGGAATACTAGAGCCAGGCAAGGAGCCAGTGAATGCAGGAATACTAGAGCCAGGCAAGGAGCCAGTGAATGCAGGAATACTAGAGCCAGGCAAGGAGCCAGTGAATGCAGGAATACTAGAGCCAGGCAAGGAGCCAGTGAATGCAGGAATACTAGAGCCAGGCAAGGAGCCAGTGAATGCAGGAATACTAGAGCAAGGCAAGGAGCCAGTGAATGCAGGAATACTAGAGCCAGGCAAGGAGCCAGTGAATGCAGGAATACTAGAGCCAGGCAAGGAGCCAGTGAATGCAGGAATACTAGAGCCAGGCAAGGAGCCAGTGAATGCAGGAATACTAGAGCAGGCAAGGAGCCAGTGAATGCAGGAATACTAGAGCCAGGCAAGGAGCCAGTGAATGCAGGAATACTAGAGCCAGGCAAGGAGCCAGTGAATGCAGGAATACTAGAGCCAGGCAAGGAGCCAGTGAATGCAGGAATACTAGAGCCAGGCAAGGAGCCAGTGAATGCAGGAATACTAGAGCCAGGCAAGGAGCCAGTGAATGCAGGAATACTAGAGCCAGGCAAGGAGCCAGTGAATGCAGGAATACTAGAGCCAGGCAAGGAGCCAGTGAATGCAGGAATACTAGAGCAGGCAAGGAGCCAGTGAATGCAGGAATACTAGAGCCAGGCAAGGAGCCAGTGAATGCAGGAATACTAGAGCCAGGCAAGGAGCCAGTGAATGCAGGAATACTAGAGCCAGGCAAGGAGCCAGTGAATGCAGGAATACTAGAGCCAGGCAAGGAGCCAGTGAATGCAGGAATACTAGAGCCAGGCAAGGAGCCAGTGAATGCAGGAATACTAGAGCCAGGCAAGGAGCCAGTGAATGCAGGAATACTAGAGCCAGGCAAGGAGCCAGTGAATGCAGGAATACTAGAGCCAGTGAATGCAGGAATACTAGAGCAAGGCAAGGAGCCGAGGAGCCAGTGAATGCAGGAATACTAGAGCCAGGCAAGGAGCCAGTGAATGCAGGAATACTAGAGCCAGGCAAGGAGCCAGTGAATGCAGGAATACTAGAGCCAGGCAAGGAGCCAGTGAATGCAGGAATACTAGAGCCAGGCAAGGAGCCAGTGAATGCAGGAATACTAGAGCCAGGCAAGGAGCCAGTGAATGCAGGAATACTAGAGCCAGGCAAGGAGCCAGTGAATGCAGGAATACTAGAGCCAGGCAAGGAGCCAGTGAATGCAGGAATACTAGAGCCAGGCAAGGAGCCAGTGAATGCAGGAATACTAGAGCCAGGCAAGGAGCCAGTGAATGCAGGAATACTAGAGCCAGGCAAGGAGCCAGTGAATGCAGGAATACTAGAGCCAGGCAAGGAGCCAGTGAATGCAGGAATACTAGAGCCAGGCAAGGAGCCAGTGAATGCAGGAATACTAGAGCCAGGCAAGGAGCCAGTGAATGCAGGAATACTAGAGCCAGGCAAGGAGCCAGTGAATGCAGGAATACTAGAGCAGGCAAGGAGCCAGTGAATGCAGGAATACTAGAGCCAGGCAAGGAGCCAGTGAATGCAGGAATACTAGAGCAGGCAAGGAGCCAGTGAATGCAGGAATACTAGAGCCAGGCAAGGAGCCAGTGAATGCAGGAATACTAGAGCCAGGCAAGGAGCCAGTGAATGCAGGAATACTAGAGCCAGGCAAGGAGCCAGTGAATGCAGGAATACTAGAGCAAGGCAAGGAGCCAGTGAATGCAGGAATACTAGAGCCAGGCAAGGAGCCAGTGAATGCAGGAATACTAGAGCCAGGCAAGGAGCCAGTGAATGCAGGAATACTAGAGCCAGGCAAGGAGCCAGTGAATGCAGGAATACTAGAGCCAGGCAAGGAGCCAGTGAATGCAGGAATACTAGAGCCAGGCAAGGAGCCAGTGAATGCAGGAATACTAGAGCCAGGCAAGGAGCCAGTGAATGCAGGAATACTAGAGCCAGTGAATGCAGGAATACTAGAGCCAGGCAAGGAGCCAGTGAATGCAGGAATACTAGAGCCAGGCAAGGAGCCAGTGAATGCAGGAATACTAGAGCAAGGCAAGGAGCCAGTGAATGCAGGAATACTAGAGCCAGGCAAGGAGCCAGTGAATGCAGGAATACTAGAGCAAGGCAAGGAGCCAGTGAATGCAGGAATACTAGAGCCAGGCAAGGAGCCAGTGAATGCAGGAATACTAGAGCCAGTGAATGCAGGAATACTAGAGCCAGGCAAGGAGCCAGTGAATGCAGGAATACTAGAGCCAGGCAAGGAGCCAGTGAATGCAGGAATACTAGAGCAAGGCAAGGAGCCAGTGAATGCAGGAATACTAGAGCCAGGCAAGGAGCCAGTGAATGCAGGAATACTAGAGCCAGTGAATGCAGGAATACTAGAGCAAGGCAAGGAGCCAGTGAATGCAGGAATACTAGAGCCAGGCAAGGAGCCAGTGAATGCAGGAATACTAGAGCCAGGCAAGGAGCCAGTGAATGCAGGAATACTAGAGCCAGGCAAGGAGCCAGTGAATGCAGGAATACTAGAGCCAGGCAAGGAGCCAGTGAATGCAGGAATACTAGAGCAAGGCAAGGAGCCAGTGAATGCAGGAATACTAGAGCCAGGCAAGGAGCCAGTGAATGCAGGAATACTAGAGCCAGGCAAGGAGCCAGTGAATGCAGGATACTAGAGCCAGGCAAGGAGCCAGTGAATGCAGGAATACTAGAGCCAGGCAAGGAGCCAGTGAATGCAGGAATACTAGAGCCAGGCAAGGAGCCAGTGAATGCAGGAATACTAGAGCCAGGCAAGGAGCCAGTGAATGCAGGAATACTAGAGCCAGGCAAGGAGCCAGTGAATGCAGGAATACTAGAGCCAGTGAATGCAGGAATACTAGAGCCAGTGAATGCAGGAATACTAGAGCCAGGCAAGGAGCCAGTGAATGCAGGAATACTAGAGCCAGGCAGGCTCTGGCTGGAAGAATTTCTGACACAGAAGCAAACTCCTCTGCAGAAGACACATAACAAGTTTCAGATTTCAAGCAGGGACCGAACCAGTAATAACCAAGACAGAGGGGCTTTATGCCGTGGAGAGCAGCAAGACTAGAGTCATGTACTCTGCAGACATTGATGGAGGACCCACCTTCTCCTTGTAGGAGCTGCCCAGCACTGCCACGCTCTTGAGGTCCACCACTCCCTTCAGCCCTTTCTTGCCCTCCTTCTTCTTCTTCCGCCGGCAGCAGCGCTTGCACATGCAGTACAGGGCGCACAGGAGGATGAGGATCGCTCCAGCGATGATCAAAACGATGCCCCACATGGGCACTGCAAATGCACAGGGCAGCTCGGCTCAAGTGATTATGTACGGTAAGGTCATCAGCAACGTTCTGGATGGAAAGCCTGGCAGAGAGAGAGAGAGAGAGAGAGAGCATAGAGAGAAGAGGAGCAGAGATAAGAGATGGAGACGAGAAGAGCGATGGTAGAGAGAGGAGAGGCGGTTTAGAGGGAGGAGTAGATAGGGAGGAGATGAGAGAGAGCGAGAGCAGAGGAGAGAGGAGAGAGGAAGACGAAGCGAGGGAGAGAGA
>JAWQFJ010000270.1:174134-184083 GCA_034096865.1 Theodoxus fluviatilis | reverse complement strand
CAATGGCCTTACATAGCCAGCAATGGCCTTACATAGCCAGCAAAGGCAGATGGGCTGTAGGGTTATTCATTCATTGGAACCTTTGGGCTGAAGTTTTGGGATGATTGATGCTGTTATACGCTCTTCCAAGTGATGTGTAAGCCTCAGACTTATCCTGCTTCTGTAGTACATTGTCCACCCCTTTGGCCAATGAGACCAGAAAGTTGGAATGAGTCATTTCTGGGTAGTTCAAGGAAGGGCTGTCAAAGTGAGAGACTCTGTCAGGTTTAGTTTTTCTATGCTCCGTACTGGCTGTTGTTCCTTTTTCCTAGGGCCTTTTGAGTGTGTATCCAAGTTGTTGCCCACTGATTGTTCTTTTTAATTCATGGTCCATGTTTTGTGCGGAAAGACAGGCAGCTTTTTGCAAAAGGTGTGCTAGCTTTGTATCATGTTTGACAGTAAATGCTCATGAATCTGAAAAAAAGGACTGACCATCTATGCAGATTTTACCACAATGACTGTAAACTTCTTCAGCATGAGATTGAAATGTCAAGTTTGTCCAGTGAAATGTTCACCTCTTGTTGTGGAAACTACTCTCAAAAGATTTTTGCAACAGTTATTGAACATGTCAAACTCACTGGTTACATTCAGAGGTTTCCAGTTGGGGGGATTCAAGTTCAGAAAAAGTGCACCCATTTCCTTTATTTAGAGTGTGGGTCCCATGCAAATCAGATTGGTTGTGCACACTTTGAGTGTTTTTGTCACAGCCTGAACCCAGCAAAGGACGCCACACTCCCAAGGCCCAGGCGTCCATCTCTCAGCAATTTGTGCCCAAGTACAAGGGTGGACCCAATGCCTTCTGTGTCCAGCTCTTCTGCATTGACGAGAGATATGAGATGCGGTGAGTGGCTTACAAAGCTTCTCTTCTCTTTGTTTGAAAGGCTGATTGTGATGAAAAACAAAACAAATGAATTAGGAAAAAAACAAAAACAAACTAAAACCTTGGTAGAAGTCCTGTCATATTCATCCCTCTGTTTATGGAAATGTCTTTTGTAAATTTGGAATTAGTTGTAGAATTTTTCACTCAGTCCCACATGTAATTTCTGCAAATGAAGTGAAGCTTTTGCAAATGAAATGGGTTTCAGCTGCGTGTTGGTTTCTCTGAAAGAGATAATTATTTTTGTTTGTTCTAGTTATTCTGTTTGACATTTTCACCAGTGCTGTTTCATAATGTTATAATTCTCTCTCTCTGTCTATCTCTCTCTCTGTCTCTCTCTCTCTCTCTCTCTCTCTCTCTCTCTCTCTCTCTCTCTCTCTCTCTCTCTCTCTCTCTCTCTCTCTCTCTCTCTCTCTCTCTCTCTCTCTCTCTCTCTCTCTCTCTCTCTCTCTCTCTCTCTCTCTCTCTCTCTCTCTCTCTCTCTCTCTCTCTCTCCACACATCATGATTTGTGTGTACTTGTTCCTTGGAGAGCATGTACTCATGCTGTTGTTATCTGTTCCTTATTTGCAGATCCTCAGACTTTCTGGGCAAGGCTTTTGAGATGTTTTCTGAGTTGGATTTCTGCATCATCTCTGTGCCACATCTGGTGCCTGAGTTTCCCTTGCTGCAAGAATTTGTGGTGAGTGCAGAAAAGCTCCCTGAGCCATTCAGTGCTGAAAAGCTCACTGAGCCATTCGCTATGGAAAAGCTTGGTGAGCCACTCAATGCTGAATGCAAGCCATTCAGTGCTGAAAAACTCACTGAGCCATCCACTACAGAAAAGCATGGTGAGCCACTCAATGCAGAAAAGCTCAACGAGCCATGCAATGCTGAAAAGGTCACTGAGCCATTCACTACAGAAAAGCTCAGATAGCCATTCAAAACATAAAGCTCAGTGAGCCAATTTCTTGCTGTGCAGCTGTCACTGTCATCTTTTTACTTTCCCAACTGATGTTGTCAGAGACTTCTGCAGGAGAAATGAGGGAGAATAGTGTGAAGAACCACACTAAATCTGTAGGCAATAAACACCAAATGCCACCTGTAAACAGTGATGCCAGAAAATATTAATGAAGATATATATCCTATCTTCTCACCCTTTTCTTGGGATGAGGGTAGTGTCATAAAAAACGAATATTTGGTGATCCATTTCACTGTTTTCAGAATTTTGCTCATATCTAAGCATAATTGAGCTGCCAAGTCCAAATTAAGTACTACTTGTCCTGAAAGGGAACTTTGAAAACTTAGGGGTTGTTTGGCAGCAGTGAAGAGAAGGTTCCATGGGGAGACTTGGTCTCTGCATTTTCTCACATTGTCATGACTCTTCTGCCCTTTCCATCATGCCCTGTTGGTGGTACGCAGTCCTGGCTGCAGTGAGAGTGCAGCATGCCTTCACTCTCCAGTCTCTGATGCTGGGGCATGGGAATGCTAAAATCAGTTTCTTTCTGCAGAGGGTGACTCCCAGATGCCCTAGCACTCTGCAACAGGAACTCTATGTGTTCCACCGCTCAGGACTGTTGAAGTAAGTGCACACAACCTTCCTCCATTCTCTGATTTTTCCCATTTTTTGTTAAGTGCACAGGTTGCTGACGAGAACCCCTTGTTAGAATGATTTTTGACTCACATGCAAAGCAAAAGTGAGTCTATGTACTCACCCGTTTCGTCCGTCCGGGCGTCCGGGCGTCCGGTCTGGGCGTCCGAAAACTTTAACGTTGGATTTTTCTCAGAGACTATTAAGTCTATCAATACCAAATGTGGCATGATGGTGTATGATGACAAGACCTCAAAAAACACACATAGTGACTTAACCTTGCTTCAAGGTCAAGGTCGCAGGGGCCATAAATGTTGTCTAAAAAACAGTCATTTTTCACATTTTCTCCATTTTCTCTGAAGTTTTGGAGATTGGATACCTGACCTATATATGGTATATAGGGCAAAGTAATCCCTATCTTTTGATACCAGTTTGGTTGACCTTGCTTCAATGTCAAGGTCACAGGAGCTCTTCAAAGTTGGATTGTAAACATTTTGAAGTGACCTTGACCCTGAACTATGGAAGATAACTGTTTCAAACTTAATAATTATGTGGGGCACATGTTATACTTTCATCATGAGACACATTTGGTCACATATCATCAAGGTCAAGGTCACTAGGACCCTTATGAAATGTGACCAAAATGGGGTAGTGAACCACTAAAAGTGACCATATCTCATGATAGAAAGTGCCAATAAGCACCATTGTGCTTCCTATGTCTTGAATTAACAGCTTTGTGTTGCATGATCTTGGATGACCTTGACCCTGGGTCAAGGTCACATGTATTTTGGTAGGAAAAATGTGTACAGCATTTCTTAGTGTATGATGTCATTGGTAGGTTTAGTTGTTTGACCTTGACCTTGAAGGTCAACTGAAGGTCAAGGTCATTTAAAGGTCAAGGTCAAGCATGTGAGTCGTATGGGCTTTGCCCTTCTTGTTTAAATTATGAAGTATACACCTACCTTGCATCTACATGCCTAACAATTTTTTAAGTGAAGTTAAAAAAATACGAACAATGAGAAGTCATTTTCACTTGTTTCCTATGGAACAAATTTAAAGGGGGATGACTGGAAGAGAAGTTATCCAGTGTTATTACACGGAGCCCATTGGTAGAGCACATTTCATTGTCAGAGGTAGCATGAATATTTTTTGTGTAATGTCGTTTTTCCTTGTACTGGCACACTGTGTCTCAATGGCTTATTCCAAACACAAATGAAAGTTCAAAAGTGACTGATTGGATAACAGGAAGAGGGCTTTCATATAAGGCATGTGAAATTGTTGATGTTCTTTACAGCTCCTTGAAATTGAATTGAATGCTACATACATGGATTGATTTTATCAATAAATCTAAGAATTCATTTATTCCTCTCATGGACAAAAAATTACTTGAATGCTCTTTTGTTTAGACAGATCCATGCAGAAACCAAGGAAACAATTATTTCCCTTAACCATTCCAAGCACAATTTTTTATAATTAAATGTGGAAGAGCTTTTTTCAAAGCTCTGCAAGTGCAGCCTTGGGACAAAGACTACCATCATGTAACTGGTCATCTCCAAGGAGTTTTGCCAGTTTGGTTTTCTTGCTGCAGAAACTTCATCGTGCGCCCTGCAGAGACCAAAGACACGGAGGCTGTGGGCAAACTGGTGTCCACGCTCCGCAACCAGGAGATGTTGATGAAGGACCTGATGCAGTTTCACAAGGCCCGCAGGGATCAGGTGAGCTGTGAGGCTCCTTGATTGTAATGCATAGGAAGTGCTCTTTACTGTGAGCCTCCTTGATTGTAGTGCATAGGAAGTGCTCTTTACTGTGAGCCTCCTTGATTGTAGTGCATAGGAATTGCTCTTTACTGTTAGCCTCCTTGATTGTAGTGCATAGGAAGTGCTCTTTACTGTGAGCCTTCTTGATTGTAGTGCATAGGAAGTGCTCTTTACTGTGAGCTGCCTTGATTGTAGTGCATAGGAAGTGCTCTTTACTGTGAGCCTCCTTGATTGTAGTGCATAGGAAGTGCTCTTTACTGTTAGCCTCCTTGATTGTAGTGCATAGGAATTGCTCTTTACTGTTAGCCTCCTTGATTGTAGTGCATAGGAAGTGCTCTTTACTGTGAGCCTCCTTGATTGTAGTGCATAGGAAGTGCTCTTTACTGTTAGCCTCCTTGATTGTAGTGCATAGGAAGTGCTCTTTACTGTGAGCCTCCTTGATTGTAGTGCATAGGAAGTGCTCTTTACTGTGAGCTGCCTTGATTGTAGTGCATAGGAAGTGCTCTTTACTGTGAGCCTCCTTGATTGTAGTGCATAGGAAGTGCTCTTTACTGTGAGCTGCCTTGATTGTAGTGCATAGGAAGTGCTCTTTACTGTGAGCCTCCTTGATTGTAGTGCATAGGAAGTGCTCTTTACTGTGAGCCTCCTTGATTGTAGTGCATAGGAAGTGCTCTTTACTGTGAGCCTCCTTGATTGTAGTGCATAGGAAGTGCTCTTTACTGTGAGCCTCCTTGATTGTAGTGCATAGGAAGTGCTCTGAGCCTCCTTGATTGTAGTGCATAGGAAGTGCTCTTTACTGTGAGCCTTCTTGATTGTAGTGCATAGGAAGTGCTCTTTACTGTGAGCTGCCTTGATTGTAGTGCATAGGAAGTGCTCTTTACTGTGAGCCTCCTTGATTGTAGTGCATAGGAATTGCTCTTTACTGTGAGCCTTCTTGATTGTAGTGCATAGGAAGTGCTCTTTACTGTGAGCCTCCTTGATTGTAGTGCATAGGAAGTGCTCTTTACTGTGAGCCTCCTTGATTGTAGTGCATAGGAAGTGCTCTTTACTGTGAGCCTTCTTGATTGTAGTGCATAGGAATTGCTCTTTACTGTGAGCCTTCTTGATTGTAGTGCATAGGAATTGCTCTTTACTGTGAGCCTCCTTGATTGTAGTGCATAGGAAGTGCTCTTTACTGTGAGCTGCCTTGATTGTAGTGCATAGGAAGTGCTCTTTACTGTGAGCCTTCTTGATTGTAGTGCATAGGAATTGCTCTTTACTGTGAGCCTCCTTGATTGTAGTGCATAGGAAGTGCTCTTTACTGTGAGCCTCCTTGATTGTAGTGCATAGGAAGTGCTCTTTACTGTGAGCTGCCTTGATTGTAGTGCATAGGAAGTGCTCTTTACTGTTAGCCTCCTTGATTGTAATGCATAGGAAGTGCTCTTTAATAATAATAATAACAATACAGACTATTTCTAACGCACATACCTTCCCTAATAGGCAAGCTCATGGCGTGTACAATGATAAAGTCTACACTCATACAAAGCATTCTAACACTCGCACACTGTACAATTGAAATAAAAAGAAAAATTAAATACAATACAATTAATTAAGTAGCAGGCAAAACACGAAACATAAAAGAGGCGCCTTCACTGCTCGTCAGGAAAGACTGACCGGAACAGGTGTGTCTTGAGGGAGGTTTTGAACTGGGACATGGAATTAGAGTGACGGACAGGGAAAGGTAGGCTATTCCATGTTACAGGGCCGATGTAGGAAAAAGCTCGCTGTCCTTGGGTTATCTTTTTGCGACGGGGGACATTTAACGTTTTGGTGTCTGCAGCTGAACGGTTATTTCTAGCGGGGGTGTAGACAGTGAGAATTTCTTTGAGTGCGTGTGGTGCAGTTTGATTGAAGAAGTTGAAACACATAATGGCTAGCTTATACTCTATCCTCTGAGCGACGGGGAGCCAATGCAGTGCACGAAGGAGTTTGGATGTGGGAGTTCTCTTGGGACATCTAAAGATTAATCTAGCAGCAGTGTTTTGGACTTTTTGCAGTTTGTTTAGCAGAGTGCCAGGAATGCCGGCAAGAAGAGAATTTCCATAATCAAGACGGGACAGAACAAGGGAAGTGACAAGGGTTTGAGTGGCCTGTTGTGAAAGATAGTGACGAATAGTGCCAATTTTCCTTAACTCGTAGTAAGCTAACTGGCAAACTTTGTTCACATGAACTCTCATAGAAAGATCATCATCGAACATGACACCTAAGTTCCTAACAGACTTTGAGAATTCTATCTCACTCTGGCCTATGGTTAGTTTCAGTGCATAGGAAGTGCTCTTTACTGTGAGCCTCCTTGATTGTAGTGCATAGGAAGTGCTCTGAGCCTCCTTGATTGTAGTGCATAGGAAGTGCTCTTTACTGTGAGCCTCCTTGATTGTAGTGCATAGGAAGTGCTCTTTACTGTTAGCCTCCTTGATTGTAATGCATAGGAAGTGCTCTTTACTGTGAGCCTCCTTGATTGTAGTGCATAGGAAGTGCTCTGAGACTCCTTGATTGTAGTGCATAGGAAGTGCTCTTTACTGTGAGCCTCCTTGATTGTAGTGCATAGGAATTGCTCTTTACTGTGAGCCTCCTTGATTGTAGTGCATAGGAATTGCTCTTTACTGTGAGCCTTCTTGATTGTAGTGCATAGGAAGTGCTCTTTACTGTGAGCCTCCTTGATTGTAGTGCATAGGAATTGCTCTTTACTGTGAGCCTCCTTGATTGTAGTGCATAGGAAGTGCTCTTTACTGTGAGCCTCCTTGATTGTAGTGCATAGGAAGTGCTCTGCGCCTCCTTGATTGTAGTGCATAGGAAGTGCTCTTTACTGTGAGCCTCCTTGATTGTAGTGCATAGGAAGTGCTCTTTACTGTGAGCCTCCTTGATTGTAGTGCATAGGAAGTGCTCTGCGCCTCCTTGATTGTAGTGCATAGGAAGTGCTCTTTACTGTGAGCCTTCTTGATTGTAGTGCATAGGAATTGCTCTTTACTGTGAGCCTCCTTGATTGTAGTGCATAGGAAGTGCTCTTTACTGTTAGCCTCCTTGATTGTAGTGCATAGGAATTGCTCTTTACTGTGAGCCTCCTTGATTGTAGTGCATAGGAAGTGCTCTTTACTGTGAGCCTCCTTGATTGTAGTGCATAGGAAGTGCTCTTTACTGTGAGCCTCCTTGATTGTAGTGCATAGGAAGTGCTCTTTACTGTGAGCTGCCTTGATTGTAGTGCATAGGAAGTGCTCTTTACTGTGAGCCTCCTTGATTGTAGTGCATAGGAAGTGCTCTTTACTGTGAGCCTCCTTGATTGTAGTGCATAGGAAGTGGTCTTTACTGTGAGCCTTCTTGATTGTAGTGCATAGGAAGTGCTCTTTACTGTGAGCCTTCTTGATTGTAGTGCATAGGAAGTGTTCTTTACTGTGAGCTGCCTTGATTGTAGTGCATAGGAAGTGCTCTTTACTGTGAGCCTTCTTGATTGTAGTGCATAGGAAGTGCTCTTTACTGTGAGCTGCCTTGATTGTAGTGCATAGGAAGTGCTCTTTACTGTTAGCCTCCTTGATTGTAGTGCATAGGAAGTGCTCTTTACTGTGAGCCTCCTTGATTGTAGTGCATAGGAAGTGCTCTTTACTGTGAGCCTCCTTGATTGTAGTGCATAGGAAGTGCTATTTACTGTGAGCTGCCTTGATTGTAGTGCATAGGAAGTGCTATTTACTGTGAGCTGCCTTGATTGTAGTGCATAGGAAGTGCTCTTTACTGTTAGCCTCCTTGATTGTAGTGCATAGGAATTGCTCTTTACTGTGAGCCTCCTTGATTGTAGTGCATAGGAAGTGGTCTTTACTGTGAGCCTCCTTGATTGTAGTGCATAGGAAGTGGTCTTTACTGTGAGCCTCCTTGATTGTAGTGCATAGGAAGTGCTATTTACTGTGAGCTGCCTTGATTGTAGTGCATAGGAAGTGCTCTTTACTGTGAGCCTCCTTGATTGTAGTGCATAGGAAGTGCTCTTTACTGTGAGCTGCCTTGATTGTAGTGCATAGGAAGTGCTCTTTACTGTGAGCTGCCTTGATTGTAGTGCATAGGAAGTGCTCTTTACTGTGAGCTGCCTTGATTGTAGTGCATAGGAAGTGCTCTTTACTGTGAGCTGCCTTGATTGTAGTGCATAGGAAGTGCTCTTTACTGTGAGCCTCCTTGATTGTAGTGCATAGGAAGTGCTCTTTACTGTGAGCCTCCTTGATTGTAATGCATAGGAAGTGCTCTTTACTGTGAGCCTTCTTGATTGTAGTGCATAGGAATTGCTCTTTACTGTGAGCCTTCTTGATTGTAGTGCATAGGAAGTGCTCTTTACTGTGAGCCTCCTTAATTGTAGTGCATAGGAAGTGCTCTTTACTGTGAGCTGCCTTGATTGTAGTGCATAGGAAGTGCTCTTTACTGTGAGCCTCCTTAATTGTAGTGCATAGGAATTGCTCTTTACTGTGAGCCTCCTTGATTGTAGTGCATAGGAAGTGCTCTTTACTGTGAGTCTACTTGATTGTAGTGCATAGGAAGTGCTCTTTACTGTGAGCCTCCTTGATTGTAGTGCATAGGAAGTGCTCTTTACTGTGAGCCTCCTTGATTGTAGTGCATAGGAAGTGCTCTTTACTGTGAGCCTCCTTGATTATAGTGCATAGGAAGTGCTCTTTACTGCTAGTGTAAGGAGTTCCTTGTCCTTTTGTGTATTGTTTTCCTTGTCTTCTATACGCATGGAATTTCCTGTTCTCTATATGTCCCCCTGCAGGCTGGGGATAAGAATAGACCCTCATATGTCTCCCTATGTGATTCTCCCCACGAGGGTTGGGGGTTAAAAGAATAGACCCACCATGTCTCCCTACACGATTCATAAGAATTGAATAAATAGGGACATCTTGACTTTATTTGCACTTACTTGGAACTATTCTAGTGATATTAGTGCTAAATAGCCTTACATAGCCTATGGCGGCTGATATGCCATAAAACTCCATCCATCCATACATCCCTACAAGATTTATAACAAGCAAATAACTAGGGAAATTGTGACTTGACATGATCTTACTCTAGTGATTTAGTGATCAATGGCTTCACATGGCCTAAGTTAAAGGCTGTGAAACCCCTTTCATTCATTCATTCATTCATTCATTCATTCATTCATTCATTCATTCATTCATTCATTCATTCACCCATTCATTCTGTCTCTATGTGAATGAAGTTCTTTGTCCTTTGTATGTAGGGAGCTCCTGTCCTCTCCATGTGCAAAACTATTCATCCACTATGTGTGCAGAGAACCATGTCCTTCGTGTGTTTGGAGTTCCTTGTCTTTTTTATGTAAAGAATTTCCCTTCCCATACAAGAAATTTCTTGCACTTTGTATACAAGGAGTTGAGTCTTCTTTGTACAAAAGCTCCATGCCTTTCAGGCACACAAGTTGTTTTTGTCCCTAGTGCATGTGGAATTCCTTGTTTATTTTTTGTGCAATTTCTCTGCAAGGGTGAAGTTGCTGACCTCCCCCCCCCCCCCCCCCCCCCCCCATCCCCACTCCCCACCTGCAACACCCCTGGGCAGTTCCTTGTCATTTGTGAATGAACATTCAGTTCTCTGTTTTTCCTTGGAACCGTTGCTGGTTGCATTAATTCATCATGATCCTTGTTGAGATTGATGGCGTTCAGGAAAATGACTTGGCAGAGTATTT
>JAWQFJ010000270.1:164134-169134 GCA_034096865.1 Theodoxus fluviatilis | reverse complement strand
AGCTGGAGCCCAAGGTAGGGCTAAGTATGCTGCTCTGTCTTCCTCTGGTTCCAGTCACTTTCCAACTGTTTTTCCCAGCTGGAGCCCAAGGTAGGGCTAAGTATGCTGCTCTGTCTTCCTCTGGTTCCAGTCACTTTCCAACTGTTTTTCCCAGCTGGAGCCCAAGGTAGGGCTAAGTATGCTGCTCTGTCTTCCTCTGGTTCCAGTCACTTTCCAACTGTTTTTCCCAGCTGGAGCCCAAGGTAGGGCTAAGTATGCTGCTCTGTCTTCCTCTGGTTCCAGTCACTTTCCAACTGTTTTTCCCAGCTGGAACCTTAAAGGAAAGTGCTAAGTTATGGGTGCTTATTTTCATGAATACAACAGCATACTTGAAAATATCATCCACTGCAAAATAAGTGGTAAAATAAACTCTTTGCAATCAGTCCACACCAAGGCACTTGTGTAGTATGACCCACTTTGAACATAGTATGTCATACTAGTAATGCACTACATCTGTAATTCAGTCCTGAAAGTGAGCTCACTAAGTCGGCTTTAAACACAATTTCACTGTTTTGAAAAAAAGGACAAACTGTATTTCATACAAGACATGCAGTTGAACATATTTTCATTGCTGTTTTGCTTCTGAAAAAAAAGACTTTTATTTATAATTCCTATGAAAATGTGTGAAGATAGAACATTATGACAAGCAGAGAAAAATGGATAGAAGAGGTATATTTGCTGGTAGTATTAGAGAAAATTAAGCCAGTTGGATGCAGTAATGTCAGTAAAAGTCTTTTTTTCTTCATTTATATTTCTGCATGCTGATATGCTTGTTTGCATTTTGGGTTGTATCAGACACAAGTTTTATTGAGTAGCCCTGGTTGTTATATTTCTGCATGCTGATATGCTTGTTTGCATTTTGGGTTGTATCAGACACAAGTTTTATTGAATAGCCCTGGTTGTTATATTTCTGCATGCTGATATGCTTGTTTGCATTTTGGGTTGTATCAGACACAAGTTTTATTGAGTAGCCCTGGTTGTTGCACACTGCAATGGGCTCGAATAATTTGAGTACATAAACTAGCTAGCTATCTGTTAAGTTTCAAATCGTATATGTGAGATTGATTTTTGCATGTCATTGGTGAATAAGCATAATAATTTTGTTGTCCACTTTTGTCATTTCTGTCATGTACACCTCCTGTCGGATGCATTGCATGTTGGGAGAAACATTTACAGAGATGGTCCCATTCTGCAGGTCACCATCAATGCCCGCATAGTTGTGGTGGGAGCATCAGACACTGGAATGGCTTTCCTGGAAACTCTGGTATACTGGTGAGTGTCTCCAGCTCTTTCCATGTCATGGTCAGTGCAGCAACTGTGCAGGGGGGCAGTCCTGTGTACCACAACCATCTGCCTCCCTTGGTTAATAGTCATTGCACTGTTTAATTGGATAGTGGTGGTGGTGGTGGTGGTGAGATTAAATTAATCATTAATAGTTGCTAATGTGATGCAATGGTGATGTGATGGTGGTAATGATGGGATGCTGATAGTGAAGATCATTGCACCATTTGACTGGATGATGATGATGACAATGATGATGATGATGATAACGATGATGATGATGACGATGATGATGATGATGATGATGATGATGATGATGATGATGATGATGATGATGATGATGATGATGATGATGATGAAGAAAGTTGTAGTAATGATGATGATGATGATGATGATGATGATGATGATGATGATAGTTGTTGTAATGATAATGATGATGATGATGATGATAGTTGTTGTAATGATGATGATGATGATGATGACAATGACGATGATGATGACGATGATGATGATGATGATGATGATGATGATGGTGATGGTGATGATGATGATATTAATAGTTGTTGTAGTTATGACATGGTGATAATGGTCTTTATGATGGAATATTGGTGGCAATGGTAATGGTGATGACAGCAGTGATGGTTGCAGTGGCAAGTTGGTGTTGGTATTGATGATGGTGAATGTGATGATGACAGTAACAATGAGGAGGATGAGGAGGAGGAGGAGGAGGAGGAGGAGGAGGAGGAGGAGGAGGAGGAGGAGGAGGAGGAGGAGGAGGAGGAGGAGGAGGAAAAAACTATTATAGAAGAGGAGGAAGAGGAGGACAAAGTATTTTAGGTTTTGTTATGTTTATTCTCCACAGTCCCCACATGCGGTTCAACAACATCACACTCATCTCTCCCCATGGAATGCCAGGGGAAATGGCTCCTGACGAACTCAGAGATCAAGTCCTGGCCTCCAGGTATGGCTGCTAAATAAGATATCAAAGTCACAGACTCAAGACAGTTGAAGACCCAGTGAAGATGGGAACAAACAAGCAAGCAAACAAACAAACAAAACAAGCAAACATGAAAACAATATTATTCCCAGCCTTATTTATAAAAGCCAACAGAATTTTGATAAACTTGCTATTTAGACATTTGTGATGTATAGTCTGAGGAAAACTCCATATTTTACATGTACATTTTTGTGGCTTTAAATCCCTGAGTCTGTTTCAGAAATCTGCATAAGTTTTCTGGGAGTTCCCCCCCCCCCCCCCCACTTTTTCAGATTTGCCCCCAGCTCATTCAGACAAATCATTACTAGTCATGACTTGTTGAATAGATGTTTCCATCATACAATGCCTTTCTTCTTGCTAAGATCATCTTCCTTGTGGTTATCTGGGATGATTGTGGCCTCGGTATTGAGCCATAGAGCAGAGTTTGCTGCTACAGTTTATGCCAGGAAAGGATATCTGGGGAACTAAATCATCATAACTCCTGTGTGTGTGAGTGTGCTTGTAGTTGTTGCTATGAAGTGAGGACATGATGTGTATCTCTGCTGCAGTGGGTGCTACACTCAGAATGAGTATGCCAAGGCTGCCCTCAGAACCTGGGTTAATGTTGTCTATGGCAAGGTCACAACCATCGACAGGTCAGTTGCCCTTTTATGTTTCCCATACACCATTCTGTGTGTGTGTGTGTGTGTGTGTGTGTGTGTGTGTGTGTGTGTGTGTGTGTGTGTGTGTCATCTGTGTGTGTGTGTGTCATCTCTGTGTGTGTGTCATCTGTGTGTGTGTGTCATCTCTGTGTGTCTGTCATCTGTGTGTATGCGCGCGTGTGTGTGTGTGTGTGTGTGTGTGTGTGAGTGTGTGTGTGTCATCTCTGTGTGTGTGTCATCTGAGTGTGTGTGTAATCTCTGTGTGTCTGTCATCTGTGTGTGTGTGTGTGTGTGTGTGTGTGTGTGTATGTGTGTGTGTGTTTGTGTGTGTGTGTGTGTCTGTGCACAATTGTCTGTCTGTGTGTTTGTGTGTCTATGTGTCTGTCTGTGTGTCTGTCTGTGTGTCTGTCTGTGTGTCTGTCTGTGTGTCTGTCTGTCTCTCTGTCTGTCTGTGTGTCTGTCTGTGTTTGTGTGTGTGTGTATTTGTGTGTGTGTGTGTGTGTATGTGTGTGTGTCATCTGTGTGTGTGTGTCATCTGTGTGTGTGTGTCATCTGTGTGTGGGTCTCATCTGTGTGTGTGTGTCATCTCTCTGTGTCTGTCATCTGTGTGTGTATGTGTGTGTGTGTGTGTGTGTGTGTGTGTGTGTGTGTGTGTGTGTGTGTGTGTGTGTGTGTGTCTTTGCACAATAGTCTGTCTGTGTGTTTGTGTGTCTGTGTGTCTGTCTGTGTGTCTGTCTGTGTGTCTGTCTGTGTGTCTTTCTGTGTGTCTGTCTGTGTGTGTGTCTGTCTGTCTGTCTGTGTGTCTGTTTGTCTGTCTGTATGTGTGTGTGTGTGTGTGTGTGTGTGTGTGTGTGTGTGTGTGTGTGTGTGTGTCTGTCTGTCTGTCTGTGTGTGTGTCTGTGTGTCTGTCTGTCTGTCTGTCTGTCTGTCTGTCTGTCTGTGTGTCTGTCTGTGTGTCTGTCTGTGTGTCTGTCTGTGTGTCTGTCTGTGTGTCTGTGTGTCTGTCTGTCTGTCTGTCTGTCTGTCTGTCTGTCTGTCTGTCTGTCTGTCCATCCATCCATGTGTGTGTGTGTGTGTGTGTGTGTGTGTGTGTGTGTGTGTGACTGTGTATCTGTCAGTTAGTCCACCTGTCCATATGTCTGTCAATACTTCTGTCTGTTTGTCTTGTGTTTGCTGGAGACCATTCAAGAACCCTTTACCATCGCCACCATTTCTGCACATGCTCTGCAGGAAGAGGAAGAAGGTGGTGGTGAATGAGAGCAGCCTGGTGCCCTATGACCATCTCATTCTGTGCATGGGACGCCAGTACCAGGCCCCAGCTCCCACGGAAGCCGACATCACGCTGCCTGACATGACCAACACGTACGTCCCCAACAGCCCCTACCGCCTGCTGACTGGTCCCCCGCCCAAAAACCTCTACCTGATCAATGATGCCTATGAGGCAGCTGTCATGCTATACAAGGTGGAGGCTTCCCTTCTCAAAACCAACAGTAAGTTTTGCCTGTGGTTGTCCATGTCTAGGTGTTGAGAAATACAAATAAAAAACAAAACTGTACAATACAATACAATACAGTGTATATGATTCAACAATACTTTATTCATCCATAATGAGAAATTCACATGCTGATCACCAAAGAACACAAAACTACACAATGCATGGAATATTAATTTTGAGAAGTTTCATGGTTGAATTGTTGAGAAATGTTTTCGATGTGATGACAGGCAGAGAGGAGATTTTATTGATTTGCTTGGTATGTGTGTGTGTGTGTGTGTGTGTGTGTGTGTGTGTGTGTGTGTGTGTGCATATGTGCTTGCGCGCATGTGTGTGTGTGCATGTTTTCCTGACAAATTACTTTCCATGCAATCAGACAATAGCTGGAAGTAGTCATGTTGAGAGGTAAAGAAAGATATTTATCCCTCCAGGTTTACTGGAGGTCCTACAGACTTTATTAGTCTGTCTGTGTGTGTGTGTGTCTGTCTGTCCCGTCTCCACGGCCTATATCTCAAAAAACTACTGGACGGATTTCCTTGAGATTTTGCAC
>JAWQFJ010000270.1:162500-164124 GCA_034096865.1 Theodoxus fluviatilis | reverse complement strand
CATCGCTTCTGATTGGCCGGTTTGTGTCATGTGACGGTGAAGTTTCGTCTGCTACTCGCTCTGACGTTATGGTCCAAGTAGTTTGATGTTTACTTCGTTCGCTGAACGCTGCCAAGACTAATGCGCGAATGAATGAAGTATGATTTCATAATTTTTCAGGATTAATACAAATTTATATCAAATACATCAGTTCAATTTAATCGAGTCAATTAATCGAGTACATGTCCACCAAGTCAAAAATGTGTTGAGTGGAATGCAAGTCAGAAAAGTTACACTTGCAGTCTAACACCATCAGATTATCTGCAACTTTTCGAAGCGAATCTAGCCTAAAAATCTACCAGTTATGCATCGTGTTAACAGGATTGACTCGTTCTGTTCCACAGTTGGCGGAGAACGTTTCAATTTTGCTGGTTTTCAGCATTACGCGATCGCGCAATTTTTTTCTTCAAATCAGAAATAGCTTTACATTTTAGTCCTCCTGTAACCACCATCAGATGTCCAGCGTCGGCATTAACAAAGAATTACAGAAAACCCACAACAACTATTATCTTTTTATCCATAAATAAAGATACTTCATACACAACACTTTCATGAAACACAAACAAACAAATGAAAATATAGATTTTTTTCCACCAGCATTGTCCACTTTAGGGTGGCGAACTTTTGTCTCAGTGTCATATCAATTCTCTAAGTCTAATGGCTCGTGTGGTAGAGCATTGGACTCGTGGTCATGCATGACCAGGTTCGATTCTGCGCTGAAACTTTTTTCTTCTCTTTTTTCGAGAGGTTGTGGGTTCCAACCCGACCTGGTTTATTGTGTTTTTGTTCATGTGTGTTTTTTCCCCATCTTTTCTCGAGAGGTTGCGGGTTCGAACCCGATCTTTTTCTCTTTTTTTTCAATATGCCAAAACCTGGAGGTTCAGCGCCAGCGGTTTTTATAAATTGTCTTGTGAACAGACTTTGCCAAAAATCTCAGTAGTTCAATGGTAAGAACATGCAGACAATAATTGAGGTTTCAAGTTTGACCCTTGCCTGAGGTCCTTTTTGACTCACATGCGAAGCAAAAGTGAGTCTATGTACTCACCCGTTTCGTCCGTGGGCGTCCGGGCGTCCGAAAACTTTAACGTTGGATTTTTCTCGGAGACTATTAAGTCTATCAATACCAAATGTGGCATGATGGTGTATGATGACAAGGCCTCAAAAAACATTCATAGTGACTTGTCCTTGCTTCAAGGTCAAGGTCGCAGTGGCCATAAATGTTGTCTATAAAACAGTCATTTTTCACATTTTTTCAATTTTCTCTGAAGTTTTTGAGATAGGATACCTGATCTATATATGGTATATAGGGCAAAGTAATCCCTATCTTCTGATACCAGTTTGGTTGACCTTGCTTCAAGGTCAAGGTCACAGGAGCTCTTCAAAGTTGGATTGTATACATATTTTGAAGTGACCTTGACCCTGAACTAAGGAAGATAACTGTTTCAAACTTTATAATTATGTGGGGCACATGTTATACTTTCATCATGAGACACATTTGGTCACATATCATCAAGGTCAAGGTCACTTTGACCCTTATGAAATGTGACCAAAATGGGGTAGTGAACCACTAAAAGTGACCATATCT
>JAWQFJ010000270.1:150000-152500 GCA_034096865.1 Theodoxus fluviatilis | reverse complement strand
AATCCCCACCCCCACTCTCTGCTGCGCTTGCTTGGTGTAGGGATAAGCATGGGGGATGAGTGGTAGAGGAAGAGAGGCAAGGGGGATTACTAAAGAAATGCTGAGTTTCAGACACCTTCTTGGAATGTTTCGTGCTACCGCTTTTCTCTTTTCTGGGGTGTCCTTGGGAAGCCAAACCCTGCGTTCTGTTGTTGGAACAGTTCAACTTGCTGCGCGCAGCGAATCAGTCCGTGCATTCCCACAGCCTATAGCAGTAGTGGAACGATCTGCTGCGCCAGAGTCGGATAATTTTAAATGGTTGCTTTTTTAGCACTTCAAAAGCATATTATTATCAAAAGCAGCGCTTTTTGTTTTCTTGGGGGGGGGGTTTGGTGCCATCTTTGGATCCATAAATCCTCAACATGATTTTACAATCAATTTTATCCGTCTTGATTATAGAAACATATTAAAGCATTAGGGTCGATTATTTCATCCCAGAAGAGAGACAACTCCCGAAATGGCGTCATCTGCTTCCCTGACTTTGTTACCGACATGAGTGTAGATGCCGACGTTGACGGTTTAATCAGTCCTGAGAAGAAAAAAAAAGTTTAATGTGTGTGTACACGTGTATGTTCGCTCGCATGCGCAAATGTTTGCCGTTAATTACGTTCATTAAAAATGACTACAGTTGTAGCAGCGACCGATTCAGCACGTCTTGGTCTACAAGTAATAAAAACCGCTGGCGCTGAACCTCCAGGTTTTGGCACACACAAAAAATTGGGTTCAAACCCGCAATCTCTCGAGAAAAGAGGGGGGGGGGGGGGGGGGGAAACACACACAAAAACACAAAAAACAGGTCGGGTTCGAAAAAAGTTTCAGCGCGGATTCGAATCCGTTCACGCATGACCTAACGTTACAATTGTCCAGCGCTTTACCATCTGAGCCATTCATTTGGCAACTGACGTTACTACGTGTTTGTAAAGGAATTATAACGCTCTTTTCTGTAAACTCCCTCGCTTCATATTTTGCACTGTAAATTGTATAAAAATGGATGATAGTTCATGAAATTTGAGTGGTCTTGTACATTTTAGGATACTTAAGGTCTATTTCTGCCAAGTTTATTATCGATTCACTGCCATTAGGCCAAGCCAACAGACTACCAGTACCAAGTTGTTGCGCTTAAGTCAGGACAGACAGAACGAACGAACGAACTTTATTTTACACGGGTAGTGAATTAGGCAGTATTGCCTTTCTTACTTACATTCAGCCCTTGAGGCAAAATATTCAAATGTGGTAAGAGAGAGAGAGAGAGAGAGAGAGAGAGAGAGAGAGAGAGAGAGAGAGAGACAGAGAGAGACAGAGAGAGAGACAGACAGAGAGACAGAGAGAGAGAGAGAGAGAGAGGGGGGAGGGGAGCTGGGAAAAGGGGAGGAAGGGAAGAGAGAATGAGAGTAAGAGGGTGGGTGGGAGAGAGAGAGAGAGAGAGAGAGAGAGAGAGAGAGAGAGAGAGACAGAGAGAGAGAGAGAGAGAGAGAGAGAGACAGAGAGAGAGTGAGAGAGAGAGAGAGAGAGGGGGGGAGGGAAGCTGGGAAAAGGGGAGGAAGGGAAGAGAGAATGAGAGTAAGAGGGTGGGTGGGTGGAGAGAGAGAGAGAGAGAGAGAGAGAGAGAGAGAGAGAGAGAGAGAGAGAGAGAGAGAGAGAGAGAGAGAGAGAGAGAGAGAGAGAGAGAGAGAGAGAGAGAGAGAGAGAGAGAGAGAGAGAGAGAGAGAGAGAGAGAGAGAGAGAGAGAGAGAGAGAGAGAGAGGAAATTGCAAGCCGCCGAATGTTGCAGATTTCTACTCTTGCTAGCGTCGAAAGACACGCGGAAACGGAAAAGATAACTCTGTTTGACTCGATTTCGATTCGACTAAGCATTTATGTCCGCTATTCCGTCAATTGACCTTTGAGTGAGGCAGTTTTTGAGATATATATCAGCTTCTAAGTGGGACTGAATTTCAGATCGTACATGCAAATGACGTCATGCTATTAATGACGTCAAATTTGGCTTTGCCGTCAAATGTCATCTCAATAATTTTTAGACCGGTAATTTCGAGAATACGACCTTAAAAAACCACTTTTTCTTCAAGCCTCGATTCTGAAAATTTGATACATTCAATCGGACCTAACTTCCAGTTAGTGTGCAAAATCTCAAGGAAATCCGTCCAGTAGTTTTTGAGATATAAGCCGTGGAGTCGGGACAGACCCACACACAGACAGACAGACAGACAGACAGACAAAGTCTGTAGGACCTCCAGTAAACCTGGAGGGATAATCATCTCTTATGTTCAGAATGGTAGCGACCAGCACTTCTGTATTCTTCTGGACAGCCCTTCATTACACCTTCAAATCCGTCGATAAAAGAGCACAATGAACAGTCGACACGGCGACAGATCTCCTGCCTGCAGTTACTACTGAACCTGTGTGTGTCTACACTGTCTGCAGGCGAGCATACATTTCTCACCGCTCTAATAGTCTAAGCATG
>JAWQFJ010000270.1:132500-145000 GCA_034096865.1 Theodoxus fluviatilis | reverse complement strand
GTCGAATATACATACATACATTTACCTATAGTCTGATAAAGTTAATGCAAACCTTGAAAGCAAGCTGTGTATGTTTTCGAACACTTGAAACTTCAGCTTGTCCGTGCAAATCACCTTTGCAAGAAATGTTCGTAAATCTTTGCCTTGTGCGTGTCGGCAAGTCAAGAGCCAAAAGCTATGTTTACTGTGCACTTTTATTGACAAGGTGCGCGAAAGGATGAATCACACAATATCACGAACAAGAATGTCATTGGTTTCTGTGGATTCAGTGAACAAATACATATTGGAGCCCAGCATGATTCTGGGGGCCGTTTTTCCTCTGCGGCAGTCAACTTGAGTCGAAACGTGCAGTGTTCTTTGTCATCTGTGCAGCTGAACATTTAACAAATACGACATTACAGACACCAATGAAAGTGCTTGGAATAATTATCACAAAATGGTACAATATTCATGGTAAGAATGTGGCACGCATAACAACAGTATTACGTGTCGTATTACAATGATTTGAAGACTAATATGTAAAATCGTCAGAAACCCACATTCATAGGACATCGTTTCATCATTTATAATAAACCTTTGAGCATTTTTTCATAGAAAATGTATAACAATAATTAATCGCATGGAAATTTAGTAAAAAAATGGCGCAGGAACATGTAAACATAGTGTGTTTGACTTGTACAAATGTTGCGAGTCTTCCATATTATGGCACATCGAATGGAACTATATGAAGAATTGTCACGTTTGAATAACAACGCATCGCACGTAATTTTCCTCATCAGACGTTTGGAAAATTAAAGGTCAGAGAAATAATGTGTCGTCTTTTCAGCATAGCGAGAGCGTGGCTCTTGCGTGTAAAAACCGCACAACTCACAAGCTGGGCCGTCCGCTCACGAACATTAATTTCTTCATCTAAGAAAACTGTACCTGGCCTCGAGTACTGTCAGAATACGTCATGGTTGAGGAAAGCGTGTACTTTGACAATGAGTGCGCTGCCAATTCTTACTGTGTCGATCCATTCTGTGCTGACCGAAGAATGAAGTATTCAGGCATCTTCTAAGGTTCATATAAGTACGGGTTTTCCCCCCCACAGATGAGCATCAATCACAGGATGACTTTGTTCTGCCATGGCTTTGATAAGAAGTCTCAGCCTGAGGTACCACCCGAAATAACTGTATGGTCTGATTTTTTTGTGGTAATAGTTTTAAGCTACAAACTTCCGGTAGTTTGTCATTACTCATACCTGCTTTCACGGATCATTAGGACTGTCTTGAAGTGTTTGAAGTGTAATTATCTTACACCGAGACAGAACGACCGAAACTTTATTTCCTTTTTTATATTCCTGGTCTGCCATTCTCTGGATGATGGGGTTTGGAAGTCCCCGCCTTAATGTAATTAGCGCTTCAGCACGCTCCACTGTTTTCCTACCGGACTTTGAAACGTCTGAAGAAATTACATTATTTCGAGACGCATTATAGACGTGTGGTTCTAATACGATTGTAAACCTGCGCTGAACTGCAAAACGGTGGCACAACAGTTAAGAACGGCAGCGCAACGCTCAAACGCGCATGCAGACCGGTGAGATACTTTACCATCCATGCTATCTCTAGAGGTGAGATACTTTGCCATCCATGCGATCTGTAGTGGTGAGATACTTTGCCATCCATGCGATCTCTAGAGGTGAGATACTTTGCCATCCATGCGATCTGTAGGGGTGAGATACTTTGCCATCCATGCGATCTGTAGGGGTGAGATACTTTGCCATCCATGCGATCTCTAGAGGTGAGATACTTTGCCATCCATGCAATCTGTAGGGGTGAGATACTTTGCCATCCATGCGATCTCTAGAGGTGAGATACTTTGCCATCCATGCGATCTGTAGGGGTGAGATACTTTGCCATCCATGCGATATCTAGAGGTGAGATACTTTGCCATCCATGTGATCTCTAGAGGTGAGATACTTTGCCATCCACGCGATCTCTAGAGGTGAGATACTTTGCCATCCATGCGATCTCTAGAGGTGAGATACTGCAAGCTAACATTATGAAACTAACTACCTCCGCCAGGGAGGTGAAGTTTTGCGGACGGTTCGCTATTTCGTTCGCTATTCGGCACACTAACTCAAAAGGTTCAAAACGGATTCTGAGGAAATTGTTTAATATTTCTTCGATCTGAACAGGTCAACGATGATATCAATGATGATGATCATGACGATGATGATGATGACGTTGATGATGATGATGATGATGATGATGATGGTGATGGTGATGGTGATGATGATGATGATGATGATGATGATGATGATGGTGGTGATCCTATAAGTGGATTGCACAATCAAAATACGATTTGGGAACGTGTATCCCTTGTTGCCACATAGCAACACCCAGCATGCTTCTCTATAGCGCGCCGCTGCACCCGAAGGTTTCCGGATGATTGTGCTACGCCGTTCAGCTGGTCAATGCTTAGAGTACAAAATAATGTGACGTGTGTTTGCATCATTTTTCAATGAATTGTTTTATGGGCACTTGGTTGCCTGTTTCTTCTTCGCCTATCCAGTCTGACGTGTGGATGGAATTAGGGAATGGTAATTTATGACACTCATTTGATGTGCCTTTTTCAATTTATGATTGGAATGAAAACACTTTCTGAAATACATCTTTCCACCTGTTATTTATAATTATTAAGCTCTTGGACATTTTCGTTTGCGGATGAAATGGTTGTCACTCTCAACTTCTCAGCCCGAAGCGTGCACTTTGAAGATCTGTCAATGCGTTCTCACAACCAGAATGTCCTGCGTCTCAGCTGACGTTTACTACTTGCCTCTATTTACTGCAGCTTCAACCGACTTTTAGATGCTCTTTGAGGCGACGAAACACCCGAACCATATTTCCTTTTGGGGACTATTGGAAAATAAATGTATGCGAACTGTAATGATTGAATTAATACGTGCATAGTTCACAAAAACAGCCAAACATACGTCATTTAGTGATTATGTTATGTACAGTTGAGTATTGTCTTTACTACCCTTTTACTTGTTCTCTTCACACACTTGTTGTAGACAATTCTGCATGAGTGCATATGTAAAGCTGGAATGTGGAAATGAGAGCACGCCAGAAGATGAAATGTTCTCATTTAAAAGACAATTAAAAAAATGTTTGTTGACACTTTTGGAGAATGGTAACTCCTTCGTTAGTCTCAGACGCAATCCATGGATCATACGCCAGTTACTTCTGTATTCTTGTCTGACTTGTGTCCGTCCAAAAATCGTGGAGTTCAAAGTTTGATCACGTCTCAAACGAAAATTATGCCATCAAGAATTGCAGTTGTCACAATCCGTTGAACTCACTTGAGCACAGACAGTAGCCTTGCGGACTCGCTCACAATCTAAAGATAAGCGTGTTGCCAAATATGGCAGTCGGCTGAAATAGTTCATGCTCTTCACTGAGTTCGTGCGAGTGAACACAATCTCGGTCCTCGGAATAATCGAGAACATCGCTTTGAAACGCAACCTTTCTCCTGGGACCTTTGGGTTTCTCAGCATTTTCTTTGTCCGAGTCCGCAAAAATGACCGGGCGCTCATCCTCGTCCACTTCGATGGCCACGCCCGTTTCTGGCTCCAAGGCGAAGGCCGCATTACTTGCCTCCCTCCCTTCTTGCTGCTCAGCAGTCACTGCGTCCATCTGATTCGAGTGCCTCGAGGAACTGACGTTTGCACTGCTCTGTGATCCCGTCACTGTGTCTTCTTCACTGTCGCCTTCCGCTTCCATAGAAAACGTTGGGTTCACAGTTCCATTCATTGGAATGTTATTGGTTTCTGAGCTGTCCTCCGAATTTATAGGCGGCAGAGTTTTCTTTTTCCCGGCTATTTGAAGAGTCGAATAGGTACTCATGGGCATACTTTCACTTACTGTAGGCAAAGCATGACCATTGCTGTTGTCAGTGCTTTGCCTACACCTGGCCTGTCCATTGGATGCAAGGTTTCCGTTTGGCGCTCGACTGTCTTGCAGGTTTGAACGACCAGCGTAGCTGTCCGAGTCTGTGAAAAAGTCTGATATATTGCAACAGCACATTTTAATGAAGGCACGCTTGAACTGACTGTTCCCGTAAGCGTACAGGAACGGGTTGAACATGGAGTTCGCATGGCTCAAAACGATAGCGGCTAAGAGGGCGTAAACGTTTGTTGTATTCAGGAGCAGAGTGACAGTGTTCATGATGTGGATGGGCATCCAGCACACGGCAAAAAGCCCGATGACCAAGGCCAGGCTCTTGGCGGCCTTGATCTCCTTGAGAAACTGGCGCTTCTTCCTCCTGTTCTGGCTCGTGACTTCCAGTGCCGAGATCTTGCTCATCTGCTGCCGCACGATGACGTAGATGTAGGCGTAAATGGCGAGCATGAGGCACAGCGGCACCATGACGAAGCCAAGGAAGTTGAAGTAGACCATGTACTCCATTTCGATGACCTTCGTGAACTCGCACGGCCCGATGTCTGTGATATTGAGGAACCTGGCACGGTTCCAACCCATCATGGGCACCAGACCCACCAGGATGGCCGCCACCCACGTGACGACCAGGATCCCCACTGCCCTGCGAATGGTCAAGACGCGCTGGTAGAGGAAGGGATCCTTGATGGCCAGGAAGCGTTCACACGCCACCGCTAGTAGACTGAAGATGGAAATCTGCATAAAGTATAAAAAAAGTACCGTGGTGAAGGGAATATCAGAACAGTCTCTGTTGAGCTCTGTTTAACAAAGGGAGAAATGAAACATACCTTGAAATAGCAAGTGCAGTCAGACTTCAAAACAACGGTATTGAAAGTTCCACTAGACGTGTATATGTAGCATTAAAATTGAAAGAGGTAATACATTTACTGAGCTGATCCTGTGAAAACATTTGAATGAATTGATGAATGCCGGATAGTATGCCAAGCTAGATGCAGTTTAGTAACCGAACTTCAATTGTAAGATTGATAATTGCAGATGTAGTCTTAATCGCGAAGACCTCTCAATAACACAGTGTATGTGACAAAATTGTGAGATTTTATAACAACTAGCTTCTGCCGTCACAGGGCAAGAAAACGAAGGCAAAGAAAGGCGTTCAAATGAAGTCAAATGTATGATCAAGAAGAAAATGTCCTCATCGAGCATCATGCACTGGCAAGCCTGTTGAAAAAAAGAAAAAACTGTCTCTAGTAGTGAATGAGGAAGACGTTTGATAACAGAAAATGGGGGGAAATGTCTTTTGATGGAGAAGCGCCCAAACGAAGAGGACGTTTACATTTAAAACTGACACCTTCCACCTAAACCAGCAGCATGTATGAGAAGACGAGTGCTGAAGCACGTTTTCTTTGTCAAACAGGGAAATACTGGTGGTCAGAGCACAACTGAAACCATAAATATAAGTTGCCTACGCAGTAACGCATCTTCACTTCTAGCAAGGCAGAGGCACAGGCACCGACCTGCGTGAAGAGGATGATGACGCAGTTGAGGAAGACGCATCCATAGAAGTGGTGGGGCAGGGAGAAGTAGTTGAGCATGGCGTAGGGCACCAGCACCACGCCCACCATGAAATCGGCCATGGCCAAGGAGGCCACGAAGCAGTTGGTCACCGTCCTCAGGGAGCGCGTCCGCTGTATGGCGGCCAGCACAAGGGCATTGCCCACCAGAGTCAGGACGCCCACGCTGATCTCCGCCGCCGCGAACCCCACCGCGGAGCTCATGCTGTGTTTAGGTCCTCGTCTACCTCCTCCTGGCTGTCGTTAGGGAGAGTCCGAAGGTCCAACACTTCCAAGTATGCTTCGATGCACTTGAAGTACCGTGCGCAACGTACGTCAGTAGGGCTGGTCGATTCTTTTTATTCCGTGGCGCTCTAGTTGGTCAGCTTCTGCCTTCGTCGTTCTGTTTGCTCGTTCTTGAATTAAATCAAGATGTTCAAGGAGACGGCAGCGTTTGAAAACGGTCGAGGCGCTAGTCGCCTCCTATGTCCGTATCAGCAGTCGTTGCGTCTGGTGCTAGTGGCTGCCTTCAAGTTGCAGTCTTTCAGCCGTTTGTTTATAGAAACGATTCCGGGAGAAGCACTCGTGTCTGCTTTGAAGATTGGTAGCTTTACCTGCGTCTCTTTCGGCGGCCTTGCATTCTTTTAAGTCTGGTCGCTGTGCTACCTCAGGTTTTTTATGCAGTTGTCGTGTTAGGGTCCAGGTGACTGGGAGAATATTTTACCGCTTCCAAGTCATTAGTAACATTGCCGCCTCCGAGGGTCCGCACTGTTAACCGTCAGCTGCCTTTTAACACTGAGACTGTTGCTGTTTCTCTTCAGAATAGTTGTCAATTGAAAATCACATTTGTACCGCCCCGCTTCGATTTTCTGAGTAATTCGAAGGTTCTTCCGGATATCAGCTGTTTCAGTGGCAGCACGTTTACGATGACATCACCCGCGAACAGCACATCTGTTTCCCCGCCGTTCGTTATGCCATTTACTAGATCCTGTTAGCCGGTCGTGTAATTTCGTGTAATAGGTTTCAAAGCCCAAACCGGACCTGACGACCACTGCATGGTGCTGGGGGTTGTTGATAGGCTGAACTCACAGCCACCAGACATCTGCTTTGTGTCGATCTTCCGTGAACACTGCCCGGGTAGGGTTTCATAACCACTCCACAGCTACAATAGGGCATACTTCGACAAATCCCGAAACGAGCTGTCCGCATTCCTGTCGGGTGTTCCCGATAGCAAGAGTGAGGATGCACTGGTAGGCCTCCACTTTTGGACCAGTGAACACTCGGAGAGCTTGACTTCAAAATGGGGCAGGAATTTAAGTAATTCAGCAAGGTGTCCTTTTTACATTCTTGGCATAACACTATTTCCTTTTTTAACGCGCGCCCCCAAAATATTATTATCTTTAATGGACTTCCATTCCACAAAAGTATTTTGTTCTGGGTGAGAATCAACACTTGACAGTTCCAATAGCCAAACGTCTTAAATTTTGTATGTCCCCTTTGGCTGAAATCGAACACTTTCTTGTCAATCGTCTGTCGGGCACGACCAACTTTGTGTCACGCAGGATTTTTGTTGTTTAAGTGAAACAGGTCCAGTTCTTTGTGAATCCAGGGTCGTTCACGTCCGCTCACTCGCCTGGCAAGCTTATATCCTCGTGTAATGCCATCTGACTCGAATCTTTCCACATAAACAGGCTCTATTGAATGGTAGTGTGCCAGACCTCAGGCACACCCCAGCGATATTTCACTTCGGATCTACGTGTGACAGGACACATTATCTGCTGCGTGTTTCGCTTCATCGGGCAGCCTGCTCCCCAGCATGAATCATGCAAACTCCTGTTCGATCGCTGACGATTTTCTTCTTTATCAACTCATGCCTCTCGACGCATTGCCTGGATCAGTTGTGAATGACTGCATTACACATAAATTCTGCCTGTAGCTGTCGGAGTCCGTTTATGAACGCAATATCGCAAACTTCGTGATTAGGCGGCTGATGGCGACCAGTGGACCATGGCGGGACGTTGGGGGAGAATGAGAGACACGTGAGACCATCGCGTCACACCTCAGGGTTGCATCCGGGTAGGCGCTGCGGGGGACTCGAGAGCTGACAAATGGCACACCCGTGTCCCGTTCCGGCGTCTCATGTCATCCCACCATTAGGGGTCAAGGTCTAAGTCGTCCGGCACGCCCCTGTCTCCATGGTGACGGACGAGTCGCGCACGAGCAACGATGTCGTCCACTTCCGGCAGACCAGACGTGATTGGCGACGTGGACGGAATGTGGCGGAGAAGTCCGACGTCAGCCGCAACGTTGAGGAGGCACCCCACCGCGTGTCGGCGCCTCAGAACTCTGTGATTTTCTGTAATTATCTCCCATGCACACCAAGCAGCACTGTCTGCTCGAGACGTAGCATCGCTGTGGTATCCGCTTGTCAATTCTCGGAGCCGGACGTGAACAGGTCTCGATTGACCCTTCTAATGGACTTGATGGAGTGGGAGAGAGCAGCGAATGGTTTTGTACAAGGGGAAATCAATGCATCCGACGATTATGACGGCTGTCCTGGCAACTTAGAGTTTTGTTGTGTATTCGGCGGGGCAGGGATCAAAGTTGTCACGTGTGCTTGCTCGACCTTGATAACTTTTTGTTGTTGCTCTCCGTCGATGATTGGTGTGGTGAAGTACTTGATTGCCGAAACCTGAAAAAGAAAAACACCAATTCAACAGTCAATTTAGAAACTTTGATAAAAGAAGGAAAAACAAAGGAAATATTAAATAGAATTAAACTGTACCTACTTCTTGCTCAACTCATGAAAAAGCATTATGGAATGACGCCGGTAGGTCCGACTCATACCGTTCGACATAAACATATGTGCATTGTAGAGTGCCTCTCCACAACCGCAGGTCTTCTTGTGGTAAACAGGTTTCTTTGATGATGCACACGTATATAAAGTTTATGAAGCGTTAGCACTTACGAGCTCGTCTACATTGATCCACAACCTTTTGCTGACAGCTGCTTTGTTATCATCGAAACCGCGCACATGTTCGAGTGTTAGTTTCCATTATGACGCGCTAAGGTTAGTCTGTCCTTTGCAGAGTCATCGTTTGCTCCTAGTGGAATACATGCTCTGCAAAGGAGAATCTGAGATACTAATCTATCATGATTTCCACCCGTCATGCCAGAATCGTCAGGAAGATTTACCTCCACCCGTGAGCTCGACAGTTGCTGTACGGCTGACAGTGAAGTAGTCTCCTAGCTCCTCTCTTCTCCTCCTCTGATCTCCGCCCGACGTTCCCTGTCCTGAGTCGCCTCGTCTCGTGGCACTACTCAGAGATCGGTCAGCAAGGCGACCCCACCGAGGCCTATCCGTTTTCCTTCGAGCAAACATAGATTACGGCGTCTACTCGTGCCACGCATTGGGTGTGTGCCACTGGGCTGGATGTGTACTGCTGCTCGGTACACACATCTGAACGCGTCCCGGCGGCACCCGTTTGGCCGTGATGTGTGCAAAAAAATCGGTCGCAAATCCATGTTGGCAGAGGCGCAAAAAACTCGGTTGAGTCGTCTGCATCTCGCTTTGTGGATGGATCGCTGGCGGTGAATGGAGGCCGTTGGGATTCGTGGCCTTGGGATGGCAGTCGAGATCATGCAAATCTGGAGTGACGCGAATCCGACCAGAGGGCTTAGAAAGCCTCTTTGAAGCTCTAGAACAGTGTCGGGTTTTTAGACCATACCTGCGATCCCGAAGGAAGCGGTCTCGGCAAAGATCAGCCTCCATCTACCCGGCGCCCGCCGGTTGCCCGACTAAATTTAGACCTGCTTCGGTGTTTGAATAGACGCTTATTGATATGTCTCTCCCCTCCTGCTCCCCACTGTCCATACAGAATAATGATCTAATGCTTGTGCAAACATGGACGAGGAGGCAGCCGTCCCGTATGGAGGACTCTATTTATCCTTGTCACCAGGTGACTATGGCAGAGGGTGCCAATGTTTTCACTCGATCGCCGTATTTCTTCACTAATGAATGGGGCCGAGTGCCGGTTCGTGCCGTCTCGTACGCGTCCGAAGTGCAATAGGATGGCCGCAGGGAGACAGCTGAAAACAATCCTTTATCTCTGCTTTTGAATTCTTCATAGCCCGGCATCCAACCCTGCCTGGATACATTTGGTCAATGTCTGGGCCGTTACTTGTTCTGCAAACTCGAAGCAAGTTCCCTTTGATCTGCCTATGTGTTTCAGACAAGGGTGTTGTGTAGAGAGGTTCACTCCATCAGTCTATTGATCTTTCTTAGGTTTTCTTTTTTCTCCCTATGACTCTCAGTCGATGCTCCGTCATTCCCATAATTAGAAACATTGCAGTCTCTGTGTCATGAAGCCTTTGGCGTGACTGGATTTTAGCGCGTGGTCTTAAACGGAATTTTATATCCCGTTGAAGTTGGCCCGTCTATTTATTCCCTCTCGAACGCGTATCTGGACTTCCAGAAATCCCGAGCACAGATCTCAGCCGTGTTTACTTCTGTTTGGGAGGCAACACATCCTGCCAACGAATACTTTGCCTCGAAACATGCGGATGTCGCAGTTTTTTCATACTCCAATGGAGCTATTAACGATTACTTGCGTTTTGTCCTTTTGGATACGTTGCTCTTCCAACATGGAATCAAAACGGTCTAATGAAATAGTCTTGTGACTGGAAGAGAGAGTTTTGGAATTGCTGTGCCTTATCTGTTGTACTCATAGAAATGTTGGTTCCCGACAACTGTTAGAGCGTATGTGCACAATATAGATATGTCGGTAAATTATGAATACCGGCTCGAGCAAACATTGTCGTCAAGATAAAGAGAGATAAATTCTCATTGGGTACAAATGAATTTATGCCATTCAACGTTCTTGTTATGCAACGATCTTCAAACCAGAAAGACTGTGACAGTTTATGCGCTGGATTCTGTTTAAACATCAGAAAAAGATGGTTTTAGAGCTCTTGAACACCACGATGCTGAGTAACATCATGCTGCGGGAGATGCAGATGTATTTCTAGAGTGTAGCACACCTCACTAACTTATCTCTTTCAGCCCAAAACTGGCGTACCAAAGCAGGAGGACGCGCACCTGCTGAAAGAACGCATGACGTGATCCAGATCTTTAACCATTGAGGGCGCGTACTTCGCTGCTCTCAGACACAAGGGAAGAGCTCCACTTGACTGAGTCGTCGACTTATTCGTGTCACTAATGGCCTGCAGGCCCGTCCTGAGTGACTGAAAGCGCTGTCTCCTCGTGAAGGATTGTTGCTCTGACTGAATATAGTGTTAGAGACCCCACATGGTCCGCACCTCTTGGGCAAACACGTCTATATGGTGGCACATGACACAGAAGTGGTCGAAGAGACGTCGTTATCAGACGGCATATTTTCTGTTGCCCTTTTTATACGTAACCGGTTTGAATGGGAAGAGTGCTGAGTGGAAAAAAGCGCACTTGTGACACAGGTCAGATTGTGAGAACATTTCTGTAGAAAAGTGCAGAGGAAAATGTTCACACAGGTGTATGCATTCACATAAATTACATACAGTCGTGCACTGATGGTGCTCACCAAATCGCACCCGGAAACGATCACGATGAGTAATTGAATATAGAATGCGACCAATGGGGAAAACGGTGCTCTCTCAGTTAAACGATCTGGTTTTTGGTTCACTCGGGCCTGAACTCCAAAGAGCACAGTAGATTTGAGAGGCAAATGCCTTTTGAGTTGTGTGCCCCATTTTTATGAGCAGAGAAGTACCGCAGAGCAACGTGTGGTGGATATCATCCCTCACATCATGTAGCCATCGTTAGGGCTGTAGTTAGAGAAGGACATGAGGGAGCGTAAGATATATGTGATCTGTTTAGTCCTATTGCGCAACCCATGATTCAGCACCTATGACAAACCTAGACTCCGATCGACTCCATCAATCTCTTCAGTCACTTTGCAAATTGTACACCTTGTAATCTGGGCAGCTTTTTAATGAATGACAACTAAAAGGTGCTCATGATTGATTGATGTGGCCGGTGATCTCTCTGCCTCGTCCACTGACCACCTTGACCACTAACCTTTCCGCGTTCTGGTCTTTGGGTGGTCACTGTCGTTGCCCTTCAGCCATACTGTGAGTTAGTCAGGGCACATACTGTGCGCTGGCCTTTGGGTGGTCACTGTCGTTGCCCTTCAGCCATACTGTGAGTGAGTTTGTCAGGGCACAGTGCATTCCGGTCTTGAGGTGGTCAGTGTCAGTGCCCTTCAGCCATACTGTGAGCTAGTGAGGGCACTCAGTGCATTCTGGGCTTTGAGTGGTCAGTGTCATTGCTCTTTAACCGTCCCTTGAATCAGTATGTGAGGGCACACGTCGTGTCCTGGCCTTTGGGTGGTCAGTGCCCTCTAGCCATTCTCAGGGTGAGTATGTGGGGGCACACACTGCTTGATGCCAAGTGCCGCAAGCGAAAGAGAGAGTCCCTTTGTTTCACTCACGCTAAGGAAGCAACCTGCCGGTTCTTTTTCTGTCCCGCGTGAGCTTTCCTGTCTTCGAGGCGCTTCAGAGAAGATTCTCTCCTCATGCCAGTAACGATTTCCTGTTTTTGCCCATAGGAATTCTTTGTAGACCCTGGATGATCGATTGTAATCATTGTGGCGCGTTGTTTACGAATGGCGGTCTATTGTATTTGATGTGATCGACACCGAGTCGTTTGCAGCGCAGAGTGATAAGATGAAAGATTGGGAAAGAAAGGAAAATAAGGAAAGAAAGTAGAGGGTAAAGATGTATGTAGGGGAGACAGCTTTCCAAAACCGACAGGAACAATGGATAGGGAATGAATGGTATACTAAAACATTTTCCTGCATGTTGGCGTGAGCAGAATCGACCGCACCTTTCCATTCACACTGGACTGGAGCCCTTCACGAGTGCGGGCGCGGTAGCACCCCGAGGAAATGCCTATGTTTGGCTGTCGTTCAGCAACGCGACCAAACAGTAGATGTGCACGACCTGCTCATCTCGACCT
>JAWQFJ010000270.1:87500-125000 GCA_034096865.1 Theodoxus fluviatilis | reverse complement strand
AGGCATTACCCTTGCTTGCAACTGATGGCTGCCTTCCCCTCCAGCCTCCTGCTTTATGGACTGTTTATTGCTATAGATAATAGGTAGTGTAATCACGTGCACTTTGTTACTCCATTGTCTCTTCCCCCGTCCTTAACAGCTCTCATTCTTTGTCATTGTCTTTGTCATTTTCTTCGTCATTCTCTTCGTCATTATCTCTCTCTCTCTCTCTCTCTCTCTCACACACACACACACACACACACACGCACGCACGCACGCACGCACGCACGCACGCACGCACGCACACACACACACACACACTCACACACACACTCACACACACACACACACACACACACACACACACACACACACACACAATCACACCACACACACACACACACACACACACACACACACACACACACACACACACACACACACACACACACACACACACACACACACACAATCACACTCACTTTTATCTGACTTTGTAGTAGTAATCTCGGAATGGAAGATGACTCATCATTAACACGCGGTAAAATGGACACAAACTGCAAAGCTAAAGTGATGCGCTGTATGCAGTATAGGCTAGGCCTCCCTAGGAGTTGTCCGGCCGCAGACTCTGCTGAGGCTGTGCAGTCCAGAATACCTCTCCAGAGCACAAGCCTGGGCGTCATGCTTGGAGGAACTGCTGTTGCCCATGTAGCCGCTTCCCCTCTCGTCCTCACTGATGGATCCACAGGAGGGGCAACGCCGCTACGCTTTAGCACCAACGACGTGGCAGGAGTTGCCTGAAGGACGTGGAGACAAACATCAGCACATCGAAATCCCGTGCGAAGCCGGTTGCTGATTGGTCGCGAGACATTACTCATTTCGCGCGGTTTCCCGTTGATTGGTTACCAGTAAATATGGTCCACTGTATCCTTGCGCGTTGCGTTTAGATATTGCCCTATCACTATACCAGACTGAGACATATGCTTCAGAAGAACTTATTCTCTCTCAAACTGTGAGCGTAAAGACCTGTTGCGTAAAAAATCTCCGCGGTGTTGATATTTTCAACAGACAATGAGCCAAAACAACGCGGGAAAAGAAAAAGTGCATGCAACTGATCTATAATTATGATAGTGTCATCAAAGACGTCTTTGTTATCGTATAACTGAGTGGTGCATAGCTATTTTTAGACGACCAATCGGCACCCGGCTTCGCACGGGGTTTAGTCACGGTCCAAACATCAGTCTGCTTTAGGGATTCCGGCTTTACACCCTTAGTCTTTCTCTCAATACAGTTATGCCGCAAGGCAGCGGGGTTAAAAACATAGTTTTCCTTCTTCTTATATGGACTACCCTCCGAGCCCGAGGTTATTGAATTCCATCTACCCGAAGCAATTGTTTGAATGTACCAATCATCCGCCCACGTCCTTCTCCTATTAGTAATAACGGTTCCGCCGGGGCTTAAAAAAAAAAGAAGAAAAGAAGGAGAAGGATTAGCTACACGAGAAGGCTAGGAGCTGTGAACAGTATAAACCAATATCAATCGGACGATGGCAACGCTTACATGACGTTAATCTTTGCAGACTATAGGCAAAGAGACAAGATCGACCACAGTGAAATAGAAATGCTGGGGTATTTGACGGTAAAAGCCATGCTGTCTTTTTTTAAATAAATAAAATCAAAACGTGAGTGAAGTCCAGCTACAGGGTCGATCGAGGGGACTGCAGATGGCCTGAGTGTTGAGCCTTTCCCCACCGTTATGGAAACCTCAGCACGAGACTGACGCCATGTGTGCGCTTGCGTGTGTGTGTGTGTGGCGATGGGGGTTGGGGATATGTGCGCGCGCATGTGTGTGTGTGCGCGCGCGCGTGTGTACGTGCGTGCGCTTGTGCGTTTGTGTATGTGTGCGTGTGTCGCGTGCGCTCTTGCCTGTCTGCACGATAATGTTTAAAATGCGCTGATACACATTTCCATAAATATACTAGCAGCCGGCAAAAAATTCTCATCTAACGCTTGCTCCATCTACGAGGACGACATCGTATGTGAGCGCCCAAATGAAAAGGAGGCTGGAGTCTTCCACGATAAATGTTTACAATTATATAGATGACTCGAAATTTACCCAATCATCAAGAAAAAGCAGCACTAAGCTAAAAAAATGTTCAGTATTTAATACCGCTCTTAATTTTGAGTGATTTACCTCTAATATTTATTTTCCCTCTGGCATTGAACAGTTAAGCATCGGCAAATTGCTGTTTATAGTCATTGAGTATGTATTGTTAAAAAAAACACAATAAGGTACAAGTACCGAACTCGCAGAAAAACTACAAACAATCAAACGAACAAACAAACAAGACCTTTTAAAGAGCTCGCTTTCATTTCTTTTCTGGTGCTTTTTCGGTTGATTAATCGAAACGACTTCTTTGGACTTTAGAATCTTTTCCCCTTGAACGCGCGAATGTTGTGTCTCGTTGCAGGTGGCTACAGCTACATGCACGTCCAGAAGCCAGGGCTGCCCACGCCTCTGGAGACCCAGATGGGCATGGCTGACTATGTAAGTACATCACATGTCACACCGCGCTTCTCCACCCAGATTCTCCACTCGGCTTCTCCACCCAGCTTCTCCACTAGGTTTCTCCACTAAGCTTCTCCACTAGGTTTCTCCACTAAGCTTCTCCACTAGGTTTCTCCACTAAGCTTCTCCACTAGGTTTCTCCTATAAGCTTCTCCACTCAGCTTCTCCACTAAGCTTCTCCACTAGGTTTCTCCACTAAGCTTCTCCACCCAGATTCTCCACTCGGCTTCTCCACCCAGCTTCTCCACTAGGTTTCTCCACTAAGCTTCTCCACTCGGCTTCTCCACTCGACTACTCCATGCAACTTCTCCACTCAGCTTCTCCACCCAGCTTCTCCACCCAGCTTCTCCACTCCAGCTTCTCCACTCAGCTTCTCCACCCAGATTCTCCACTAAGCTTCTCCACTCAGCTTCTCCACTCAGCTTCTCCACTAAGCTTCTCCATTCAGCTTCTTCCCACAGTTTCTCCATTCAGCTTCTCCATGCAAATTCTCCACTCAGCTTCTCCACACAGCTTTTCCAATCAGCTTCTTCACTCAGCTTCTCCACTCGACTACTCCATGCAACTTCTCCACCCAGCTTCTCCACTCGGCTTCTCCACCCAGATTCTCCACTAAGCTTCTCCACTCAGCTTCTTCCCACAGTTTCTCCATTCAGCTTCTCCATGCAAATTCTCCACTCAGCTTCTCCACACAGCTTTTCCACTCAGCTTCTTCACTCAGCTTCTCCATCCAGATTCTCCACTCAGCTTCTCCACCCAGTCTTCTCCACACAGCTTCTCCACCCAGTCTTCTCCACACAGCTTCTCCACTCAGCTTCTCCACACAGCTTCTTCACTCAGATTCTCCACCCAGATTCTCCACTCAGCTTTCCACCCACTCTTCTCCACACAGCTTCTTCACACAGCTTCTCCACGCAGATTCTTCATACAGCTTCTCCACTCAGCTTCTCCACTAAGCTTCTCCATTCAGCTTCTTCCCACAGTTTCTCCATTCAGCTTCTCCATGCAAATTCTCCACTCAGCTTCTCCACACAGCTTTTCCACTCAGCTTCTTCACTCAGCTTCTCCACCCAGATTCTCCACTCAGCTTCTCCACCCAATCTTCTCCACACAGCTTCTCCACCCAGTCTTCTCCACACAGCTTCTCCACTCAGCTTCTCCACACAGCTTCTTCACTCAGATTCTCCACCCAGATTCTCCACTCAGCTTTCCACCCACTCTTCTCCACCCAGATTCTCCACTCAGCTTCTCTACACAACTTCTCCACCCAGCTTCTCCACCCAGCTCCACACAGCTTCTCCACACAGCTTCTCTATCCAGCTCCACACAGCTTCTCCACACAGCTTCTCTATCCAGCTCCACACAGCTTCTCCACCCAGCTTCTCCACTCAGTTTATCCACCCAGCTTCTCCACTCAGTTTATCCACTCAGCTTCTCCACCCAGCTTCTCCACCCAGCTTCTCCACTCAGCCTCTCCATCCATCTTCTCCACTCAGCTTCTCTGCACAGCTTCTCCACTTAGCTTTTCCACTCAGCTTCTCCACTAAGCTCCTCCATTCAGCTTCTCCATTCAGCTTCTCCACACAGCTTCTCCATTCAGCTTCTCCACTCAGCTTTTCCACACAGCTTCTCCACACAGCTTCTCCATTCAGCTTCTCCATTCAGCTTCTCCACTCAGCTTTTCCACTGAGCTTCTCCACTCAGCTTTTCCCCTCAGCTTTTCCACTCAGCTGTGTCTTCCTTGGGGGTTAGATTGGGCTTCTCCCTATGCGATTCAAGTGAAGCAGATAAGTAGGGAAATCGAAACTTTACTTGCTCCTACTTTAACTTTCTGTAGTGGTTTTCTTGATTGAAAGTCTCACAGCGCCTTATATGCAATAACACGTATTGCAGCTTTTACTAAGGACAGGTTGCGTCAGTAGACTTAGGCCGACTTTTACTTGATGTGACTCTATCTTCAGGGCATGGTTCTGCAGACGGGCAAGGCAGGTGGCGAGCCAGAGTACTTCAGACTGCACCTCAACCAGTACAGGTCCATCGAGACTATCACCTGCCTCGCCAAGAAGGTAGGCTGGCTCTCAAGTTTTGCAGGTCGTCCATTGCAAGGGTTCAGGGAAGAGATAATTATTTAGTGATCTAATTTGTTCCAAAGCAAATGGGTACAAATGTCAAATAATCATTCATCCAGTGCCCTCATTTTTAGTCGTGAAGTTTCTTTCGAGTAACATCCTCTGGCCCTAGACTCTGTCACTCGTGTTTTTATGATCAGCTGAAATGTAGCTTTGTCTCAGCACTCTTGTGTGTCTCCCGAAGCTTCTATGAGATTGGAGGGGGTAGGGTAGCGGATTGAGAGGTGGGAGAAGGCAGACAAGTGTTCATTTAGTGTATACTGTTCCACTGTTCAACGCGACCAAAGTTTTCAATGAACGTATGGGGGAAGGGAAACTTGTTGAGTTGAAGAGAAATGGCGGCCTCAGAAACTCTTGCTGGACTCCATGGGAGCCAAGGACGAACAACGCTTTGCACACGTTTGATGTCGCATTAAGCGACCCTTGGATGATGGTATCGTGTTGCTTCAGCATGGCCAGGCCGCTGAGATTGGAAAACGTGGCACTTAATAACCTTGCATAGGAAGGCTTTGTTCTGCAGCCTTTGCTCTCCATGAGATAATGGGCTGTTGTTGTCGTAAGGGCTTTGAAGTCACGAAACTATTTTTTCGCTCTCTCTCCAAACGTTTTCGTAGTTCAGACGAGGGTAATTTTCGTAATTACAGGATGTTTGCTATTTACGGATTGAGTAGTTTTACCTTCAGAATTCTGTCCTATTGGAGGATAGTGTTAGCCATTCAGTGTAATTTATTTGTTATCACACAAAAAGACTAGACAAAAGCTTTTAATGGATCGGAACCTTCAAAGGGACAACATAGGATCACTATAAACGGATATGCAAAAAAAGATGCTCTTCGTCTATTATCTTGCATACACTCTCCCGTAATGTTGGCAATAAAGTTACGAAGATCCCCTGAAGACGGAGTGTGGCTGCCTATATGGCGGGGTGTTCAAAAACAGTCACACACGCAATCATCTCACCCACTTGGGAGTGTTTAGCCCAGGTACGCAACAACACAACAACAAGTTACGAAGATAAACATGAACATTCCCGAAAGCTGCAGACGTCGATTGCATTCAGGTGCTTTCAAGATATTTTGCCTGTGCGTTACATTTTAATTTCCTATAAACAGAGATTAGCTATCAATGTCGAAGCTTTAATCTTAAGTTCACATATCGCCTGATTGATAATCCCACTTCACGGGGGGGGGGGGGGGGGGGGGGGGGGAGAATTCATTACTTTCATACGATAACCATAGTCATACATTGAGTTTGCTTCCGCTGACCGAGGCGTTGTTGTGAACGTAGTGGATTTTCAGAGGCGGGTGTGAGAACGAAAAAACCCAGAGCTCACCGAAAACTTTTGAGTAAGACCCATTGGTCGTAACTATACGCATATTGATATAGACCTTATATATATCGACAGAATGTAATACGGACTCTCTGTTTGCGTATTCAAGAGAGGCTTGTAGAAGTGCAAGTGCTTTCTTTATCGTTGATTTGTGCTGTCAGCTAGCTCGCAGAACTCCTTTGTGTGGCTATGTCGCACCTGCGTGTTTATGTCTTGACAGGCATTCTCTGCCAGCAACCTGATCTGCTTGTACGGCATTCACGAGCGCTTCCTGAACAATATGGCATCCAGGTTCGAGGAGAACCTCATCAAAGACTTCTACAGGTAACTCACACGCATTAGGCATTAGGTTCCTCAAAGCACAGACTAAAGAACTTCAAAAAGAAGACACCCATGTCCGCGGCAGGGTATCCTGGAGTATGAGATGTTTACAGGCATTGAGGTATAATGCTGAATCCCGCTTCAAGGGAGCCATGTCTGTAAAACAACACTCTTGTTGTTTGATCTGTTGGGTTTAAAGACTACACATGTAATGTAACTAACAAAGAGAAAATTGACGTATATATTTTTGGGGTGGTGGTTCGCAGTTGTTGAATTTAATGTGTCTGTCTTCTTCAAGTCTTTACCAATTGCAGCGCTATGATACCACCTTTAAAATGACATGTCTTACGCGAGGCTAAGGATAACGCGAATGACTTCCGTAGAAGAGTGACATCCCTATAGCTGTTTCCTCGATTAACCTTTGAATGCGGCGACGATCGAGCATTGGGATGGAATGCTACCCAGGGAGTGGAGTTGGTGCTGGTACCTGACTGTGTGCGTCTTATCTGTCTGTCGCTGTTTGTGTCGTCAGGTGCCAGTAAAGGATTGATCATGTGGCCCAGTGATCGGGGGGTAAAGTCTAGAGCGGTTTGAGACCCAGACAAGGGTGATAAGTTGCTGTGTGAAATCACTTCTGTACTCTTTACTTTTTTACCTTTTCCTCCCAGCTTCTTTGATGAACCCTGGGCAATGGCCGTCTTCCATGACCGCTTCGCTGACTTCCGGGACGAGATCCGAGAACTTCTCATCACCAGCCCCGTGAGTAGAAAGTTGATGGCGTCTATACTGTGGCAACGTCGACAGATGTGTCCAAGATGTTAGTGGCCCAGTAGTTGCAGCGCTCGGACGTTCATTCGGAAGGAGCAAATTCCGTCTGCGTCTGAGGTCCGAAACTCTATCCGTCTTCCACAGGGTTTCGGTTGTGTATAAGGAACTTCGCTTCATAATGATGTGTACCGCTTTGAAAGAGAATGAGGACTTTTGTATACAACGCCTACGTTGTATACTACCTTTTTTATGCAACATGTCGCCTTAAAAGAGCCACTTTCACAATAAATATAGTAAGCGATTATTTAACTACTGTAGATCAGTAGTCTCACTACAGCTGGCAAAGCGACCGTCGACACACTTATTCAGATGATTGCAGGCGATTGTTCTGTAGCAGGAAGCAGCGGTGCCATAGTCTTGGTCTGCACCTATGCATTCTTTCTTCCTCCTTTTTTCAGGCCATGAACGTGGAGTCACTGGAGGAGAAGGTCCGAGCCGTGGTAGACGAGGAAGTGCCGGTAAGTACATGCGGTGAAGCTGGGGGGCGGGGGGGGGGGGGAGGAGCAAAGGGGGCTTGTCTCTTTATCAGCAAAGTTTTCATCATCTTATGATCGGCTCGAAATAATCCCCTAAGCAGCTTCGTGTTTAATGGAGTAACACCTGACGCGATTGCCAGCTGTCGTCCCCCGCTCCGAAACTGTCCCCTCAGGGCTTAGAGGCATATTCGAGAGTGGAGGTAAAGTAAGGGATGCGGGTGAGAGGGGAAGGGGCGGGAGGTGGGGAGAATCTCCATTGAGAACCATCGTGCTGATCATTCTACTTTATGTAGGAGACTTCCCTGTTTGTCCATAACACGTCCATAACCTCTTTCTGCTTCCAGCTCGGTAAAACACTCGTTTCTCCCCATCCCCCAATCCCCACCCCCGCACCCCCACCCCCCAAAAGGGCCTCCTTTAGTAAGATGTGTTGCTTTAAACACTTGAATAGCATCGAGTTTCTGTCACACTCGAACCCTAGTGCCTCTGTGACAACAGAGGCGGACCCTGTAGACCAAGTGCAGACGAGAACGCTCACGCCCAGACCGTCCTCATTGAGTGGGCTCTCTCATTGATTCGGGATCGGGACAGCCACGTTTCGTGACGAGCAGTAGCCCTTGGGCAAGGAAGGCGAAACCATCTGTTGCCAGCTTCATTCAAAATTCCGACAATCCCTCCCGATCGCTCTTTACTCAGCTAGCTAAAACCCTTCTTTTCAAGATATTTGCACGCGAGTAGTTACGGGCAACTGTGAATATGTCGTATTTCATGAACGATTTTTGCCAACAGCTGGTTATCGTTGTGCCCCATTACTTCAAATTACACAAGCAGTGAAGAGTTATGGTTTGTTGTTCTTTTAAATAGCAATGTATAAGTTTCAATTACACGAAAATGTACTGATCCTTATGTCCGAATTCAGTCGAATCAGTGCATGTCAGTATCGCTCATCGCCGCGTCCAGTAGATATGCAACATACGTAGTGACACTGACCTTTGCGATCGATGCAAAGAGGAGTTCTGTAAAACGAAATTCAGTCTGCATGCAATCATACACACCAGCAATCATAGTGGAGGATTTCCACTGATCTGAAATTGTCGACACCAGCCCCAAAGATGTGCATTTGGTGTCATGACTGGAGGGAGATCCGAGCTACAGCTAGACTTCAATGTGTGGCTGAATCGATGAATGAATGAAGTAAGTCTTACAGCCTATCAGCCTCTGTTCACTACGCAAGGCCGTTGATCAAGAACATTACTAGAACTGCTTTTAGAATAAGAGCAAGTCAAGTATCGATTCCCCTTATCGTTCGTTTGTTACGAATGGCGCAGGGAGACGCGGTGGGTCTATTCTCACCCCCCAGCCACGCAGGGCTGGATCGATGCATTCTGTGAACCCGAGTCAGTAGTATTGACTCTGGCACAGTTCGCAATGCATGCGTAATAGACGACCCTTCGCATTACAGCATGGCGCCAAAACTAGTTCGTTCTGATACTATTTTTTCTCTCCACTTTTTACAGAAGTCATTCAGATGGCAAAACTTGTTTCCATTTCAACACAAACATGTTATTTTATCGAATAAACACTTGTTTATTGCCTCAACAAAAATAAGTTATGAGTTTTGTGCGAAATAGTCTCAGAACTACTTTAACGGCGTATGTCAGGGCGCAGATCGGCTATCCCACAAGCCTCTCGTGTGACCTCTATTTGCATATTTCGGACGAAAACCTTCCATCACGTGATGTCAACTGGGCTAGAGACACTTTTGCCGGTAGGCGAAGTCTCTAGTGGACTAGAATGGGATCGATGTCCCGCTCGACAGATCCCTAGGGTGCAAAGACATGGCTTGTTCGCTTGAGCAAATTTTATAGGGAAAAGATGTTTAATTTACACTCTTAGTAGTCCGTGTAAAAGGACACAAACAAATAGATACGTATACATGCTCGTTTATGTTAAAAACCACACACACACACACACACACACACACACACACACACACACACACACACACACACACACACACACATATACACACAGAGGAGATAAAAACTCCTCAGAGGGACAGAGGGAAGAAAATGTTTTATCCTGGGAAAGAAACAAATCGAAACAAAGGAGGCACGAGTGTAAGTGTGCGGACAAACATCAACTGAAAGAACAAAGACGTGGTCGGCCTCTGTGAGCAGTAGGAGGAGGTTGAAGTGTGTGCAAGGGTGTAAGGCTGTCCTATGACGGCCTATCCATCACTCTCGTCAGCGGAATGGTATGTCTGACCTTCCTGACTACGCGTACGCAGAGGCGCCATTGCCCGCGTCAGGCCTACTTGGAAATGGGTGACAGAAGATAAAACTCCACATCAAGCCAGATACCCCGCTCATAACCTGCTACGCGCTCTGATGTGCATCGTAAGTCTCGACATTGGGCGTGATGCACTGAGGCACAGACTTCCCTCGTGGGTAAGGTCGTTGATGAGATCGTGGTAAAAGCACTTGTGTATTTCAAACGATCTAAAAGTCTCCATGAAAATCTCTCTCTCTCTCTCTCTCTCTCTCTCTCTCTCTCTCTCTCTCTCTCAAAATACCTAATCTGAGTAATTAGCCTGCAGTGGAGAAGGGAGCTTTCGCGAGAAAAAAATCAACATGAGCATGCCACGATCATGCAAGGCGCACGTATATTTGTCCTTACCGATTTCAGACAGCTGCATGCATCCATAGCACGGAGTTGAGTTGCTGTACTCATTTACCCACACAACATCATAAACTTACATATTATAAAAACTCTAGGGATGTTCAGATGACTGCGTTATTCAGTTGACGAAGTTTTGAGAACGCAACAGTTTGAAAGTGCGAGAGGAGGAGAAACCAGTACAGTACCGTCTTTGCTTGCTGGGGAGGAAGGTGCGAACGTTTCTGGTGCAACGTTGGAATCTGTCTGTCAGCACTCAGGACCCTCGGCGCGACTCCTCCATAAAGTCCAGCTCTTAGTCGTACTCATGTCAGCGAAAAATTCTGGGTCGCCGTGACAGGCTAGGAAGACACAAACTGCACATATATGTACATATAAAAAACGTATTCACTTCGTCCCAGGTGGCGAACGCTTGCAAAAAACCTCCAGCTTGACAGTAGGCTCGGGATTTACTTGTGCCTGTCTGTCTTGACCAGCCTCTGCTCTCGTCTTCTCTGCCTGGGCAATCGAGATTAAGAGCGGGCCTGTGAGAGAAGGAAGCGGGACTCGGCCATGCATGAATCTGCTCTGGACATTTGCCGTGCTTAGGATATGACGGGCCTGCCTGCCTGTCTTCTCGTATGGAAAATGTATATGTGCTTGGACGTTTTGCCTCTTGTCCTCGATGCGACTTCCTCGCAGCGATTTTCTGTGTGTTCCGCCAGAGATCCTTTGCAGATATGATGATGATTTGTGAGAGAAACCCGCCTTCCTTGTATTTATAGGTCACCTTGGGTGCGTATCTATCTAATCAGCCCCTTTGAATCCTTCCACTCTGGACATGAGGCTGATGATGGACTTTTTCGGGTTTGAGTTGATGCTGAGCAGAAGAACTCGGAGTCGCACGTCGGATGAATTTTATATACTTGTGCTTCACTAATGAGCAAGGCAACAGAGCTGTTAACGTCATTTATGATCGTCGATATAACGCAGCGAGCGCCGATGAGCTCTGATGAATGCATTTGATCACTTTACGCCTGCGAGTGTAACTCTTCGAGTCGGAAACGATATCGAACATGCTTGTTAACGAGGACTTATAGGTTTTTTTCCCCTCTGGTAATTGGTAATGAATCCACGCAGTTTTCTTACGATCGCAAGAATAGTTCTTGATGACATAACCACTGACCTCACAGGTCTTCATTGAAGTGCTCAGGAACTCTCTCCGTCTCCGCTATTTTATTGACCCCCACTGCAGCGAGTGAAGTAACTGCTCGTGTCATTAATGCTCATTAAGACTTATAGCGGTTGGATTATGATTGTGTGGTCAAGGAGAGAAGGCTATTCCCTCCTGCTGTACAATTTATTTCGTAGCCCTAATTGAATGGGATACCTTTTCGCGAGACGTGCATAGGGCAGAGAAGTTAGTAAACTTGGTGATTCTGATGTTCGCATGGCTTTCATTTGGATTTTGGCCTAGGTTTTCTCATTCATCTCAGTGGAAGTGTAAAACTTTGCATCTGTCACTGACAATTACTTCTTCATCCAAATGGCCCCAACCTTTGCTTGATATAATCTGTCAGCGTGGACATGGATCGTCCGTTTTCTCAATCGTACGTCGGGAAATGGCTGTGCCGGTCGTTACGGAGAATTTCTTCTCTGTTGACTTTTAATGTGTATGCCATAAATAATGTCGACTGGAAAGGGAAAACGAGAATGTGTGGCTGAGCGTGCGCGCGCACTTCAGTGCACGTCTCTTGTTAAACTCTTTTCATTCATCTCCCCTAAATTCCTTCCACATGGAACGACAAAATAAAGCAGTTTGCTCTGTGTGTGCGTGTGTGTGTGTGTGTGTGTGTGTGTGTGTGTGTGTGTGTGTGTGTGTGTGTGTGTGTGTGTGTGTGTGTGTGAGTGTGTGTGTGTGTGAGTGTGTGTGTGTGTGTGAAATTTATTTCAAATTTACCCAGAAAATTGTTAGGTATGTAAACGAAAGATAGGTGCATGCCTAAAGATCGAAACATTTTTCACGAGGGAATTTCATCAGCTAACTGTACTCTCAGCTTGAAAATGGGAAACGTCAGAGAAAGGAAGAGGGTAAGCTCTAAACCGCACACTGTAAGCCCTCTGTCATCGGGCCGCTCTTTTCACCATCCCCACACCGCCTCAACTTCCTGGAGTGCATGCAGCTAGGCTGCGGCTGAAAACGCCACAGTTAACTAACACAGTTTTCCAGTTCTGCCGGTTTCATTCCTGGTTGGGGAGAAGCAATCAGGAGGCTTGTTCAGGAAGCGCAGCGCTGCATAGCGCTGCACAGCGCTGCATAGCGCTGCACAGCGCTGCATGTGATTCACTCCTGAACAGCAATTTTGGGGCGTGATTCACTCAGCGCTGAGCAGCGCTGTGCATCACCGATCCGAGGTGATTCAGACGATTTTCAAAATGGCGTCTTCGATCCCGCACTGGCCGTCAATGCGTAAAATAACCCTCAGAAACATCATTTTGGGACTGGAACGGGCTTTATTTGCCCCAAGCGCTCTGTATGCGCGAGTAATTGCAAGTAAGGATGACACAGTAGTGGACTTTATTCATGCAGAATACATTTAAACGTGCATAAACGATGTCTATGGCAAAGAAAACACTTTCTTAGCGTCTATCAACACAACATGGGGCGCAGAAGATTTACCTCCCCTTTAACAAGTGAAGCGCTGCACTAAATCTGTAGGTGTTCAGGAGCTCAATTCCCAACATGAAGCGCTCATGCAGCGCTTTGTACTCCTGAACAAGCCTTGAGTCACGCACCTCACTTGGGGACGCAGCTCTGGGTCCCCGCAGCTGGAGGACCGCACTCGGCAACCGCGAGTCACTGCAGCTCGAGCGCTGTATTCACTGGGCCGCAGCCCCGCGTTTTCTCGTCAGTAGTCTCGTGTTGCTCACATCAGAGTCGCGTTGCTTAGCCTACGCAGTTGGCAAATAATAAGCCGGTGTCAACATGTGTCAAATATTTGACTGCCTTTTCATCTGCTTTCATCATGTTGACACTTGTTGACACCGGCCTATTTTCCTCGAAAGATCTTGCAAGGTTCCTAGCGTAACCAAAGCCAGCCCCCCTCCCCACCCCCCCACCCCCCCCACCCACCCCCACCCCCAGCAAATTGTATTTAGAAGTCTATAATACCACCGGATTCTGAATGACGACGTCACGTATCTCTTGCAGATAACTGCGGAACAGCGGAAGCAACTGCTGAGTCACTTCACCATGTCTGGCACCAAGAAGGCGGTGGAGACGCGCTTGCTGAGCTTCATCAGCTACAACTACTACCACATCCCCATGTACGCCAAGCCCGGCATGGTCTAAGGAGGACCATGGCACTCGGGCCGTCGTCATGGCAACACGCTGTCGCCATACCAACGGGTTTTTGTTGTGGGTTTTTAAAACTCTCAAATCTCTGTCGTCAGAATAACCTGTCGTGTTCGTCACGAAAACGCACTGTCGTCTGGGTAACACCATGTTGTCTGGGTAATGCGCTGTTGTCCTGGTAACATGCTGTCGCCATGGTGACGCATGGTCTTGTCACGAGGGCGACGTATTGCTAGTCTGGGAAGAAAAAAAAGTATCTGTCACCATAGTAACCCATCGTCACCATGTCAATCGGCTGGTGTCGTCATGGCGACACTCTCAACAGAACAGCAGAGTTTCATGACGTCACACTTGTGTTTGGTTCTTGAGTGACGTAGTTGAGTTCCACGTGTCTGATTAGGTCTTGGACGGCATTGCACTTTCTCGGAGTAGGGGAAGTCATGCGTCTTATCCGGGCAACTCTGTCAAAGCGGCTAGAAGATGGTGAAGCCTCTCCAGCCTCCATGTTGAATTTTCACTTCGTGTCCTTCGGGAGTTTCTATTCCCTCCGTGGCAATAATCGCATGCTTTGAGTTGCTGCAGAGTTCAGTCAATATTGTCAATCCTAACTCAAAAATGAAATATTCAAAGAGTTGTGTTTTGCAAACGTTATGGTTAATGCTAAGCTTTGTAATAGAAAATATATGTTCTGTTCTTCAATGTGGGGATGATTGTGTATGTCGTTGTGCAGTTAGTCCGATATTATCATCAGTATTTTACGTTCCGTATATATTGAGTAAACCCTAGGAATTATATGTCAATTGCAAAGCATCCTTGGTCACCCATTTCTCGCCTATCGCTTGTAACTGGGCTTGATACCGGACAAAGTTACTGACTGTCAGATAGCGTCTTCTGTGACAAACAGTCTGAAAAGTTCTCAGCTACTTTTTCTCCTCTTGCTAATTATTTTGAGATGGCCGAGGAAAGCTGCTATGAATATTGATTCTCATAACCGTGAGAGCAATTTCCAATATGAGTTTTCAATATCTATAATTGCATTGCTTAGTGTGATTATGAACTCTGAAGTTAGCTAATCTGTGATACCGTTGCCGTCCACATAACTTATTGGTAATGCTGACATTGACAGGCAGACTCCATCCCTCGAGTTTTTATTCAGACGATGCGAATATTTGTATTAGTGACAGGTGATCTGGTTTCTTTGAACTCTTAGACTGTTTTCTTATATTTTTATAGCCCAACGTCGAAATGTGTGGTACATTTTTTTATGAAGCTATACACGAAACACTATAAACACATTTTACTTGTGTTGTGCGCCCTTTATTGCCATCATTGCAGTGTGCCTTTATTTCTGTGCACTTTTAATAAAAGGTCAATGAATCATCACTTGATTATGTGTTTTTATACGGGGGAAAAACGCCTGCACCCACGTTCCTTTTTCGTCTCGAAGCTTAACTTGACACCCGAACTGATATAGCTGATGTTGATGCCTGTTTCTGTACATTTCTACAGACAAATGATTTTAGCAGCACATGTAGTTTAGCGCTCTTCAGTATTTCTCCAACAGGTTTCCTCTTTATCTCGGATCGATCTGTCACAATGTATTCCACCAGTATGTACCGAATGGAAACTTCAAGGAGGAGCTTCAAGACGAGAAACCGAAATAAAAGACGTGACTGTTCTTGCCGTGCACAGTTCCCTTAGTCAAAACAAATTTCCCTTCAAGTTTACACCCGAGCCAGGAGCTGAATACAGGCAGGTATGCTGTCCATGGCTGTAAAGAGACCGCACAAGTTTTATACACGTACGTGAGCAGAATACCGAACATACTCGAGGATGGCGAAGGGAGAAATGGATTCATATACTATGCAGACACAAAGATGAAAATGATCAATTATGCAGGGATTCCCCCCCCCCCCACCTCCTCTCTCTCTCTCTCTCTCTCTCTCTCTCTCTCTCTCTCTCTCTCTCTCTCTCTCTCTCTCCCCCCCCCTCTCTCTCTCTCTCCCCCCCCCCCCCCCTCTCTCTCTCTCTCTCTCTCTCTCTCTCTCTCTTTCCCTGTCTCTGGTCACAACGCAGCAGTCTCCCTACTGTCACCCCTTCCCCCTCAATGTTTTTCTGTCCGTCCGTCCCTCTGCCTGTGGCATCTTTCACTGGACCGGGTTGTGGAGTATCCCTCGCAACCTCACGTTGTCCCACTCTGCCCTTATTTCGCCGTGATCACGTGGTTCCTACCTGGCAAGTCACAGCGTGCAGTCAAGACAGTTTCATGGTGGCACTCTGGTGAAAACCGTCAGATACACGCAGCCAGCGTCACGTAGACAGCGAGCTGCAGGGAACCCAGTCTGCAAATTGGTCTCAAGGGCCGTCATAAAAACCACAGGCCTCGGACCCCAATTCCGAATCAAAATTGAAATCACCGCTAGGAAGGAAACCTGCGCTTTGGGACTCTGTCTGCACGCCAGGGGCATTTTGAAGCAACGATGTTGCGGAGCAACAAATGAGTCTATGGAGAACATATCCCTTCAATATCAATCTCAATATAGCTACTTACATGCATGACCCATTTCTTACACTGTCTCTATTTCTCTCTCCCCTACCTTCCCCTTCAACGTCCAATCCTCCCCCCCACCCCCACCCACCCCCCCCCCCACCCCCCATCCACTCGCCTCCTTCCTATCCCCCATACACTCATCCTCCACCCGAACCCTTTGCTTCCTTCCCATCTTGCAATGCAACTCGCAGCCACCTCATGGTCTCCACCCCAAATCGACCGCGTGGTTTGTTTGGTGTCCAAACACAGTGGTATTGCCTCGCGTCCTTGTTATGTGTCTGGTTGAAAGGGAAAAAAGAAGCGTGGCTGCCAATTTTATTCCGAGCCTGGTCTTCTCTCATCGTCTTCGATTCAGAGCTAGCATGGTGACCAAATGAGTAGCAAGGGACTCTCTCTGCCGAAGGTTTCCATAAGGGCGAGTAGCCCATATGGGCGAGCGAGTTTTATAGCCCATATGGGCGAGTTTCCGATAACCCATTTGGGCGCGTGTTTTTTCATTAAACATTGAAATTACGTATCCAATAAGGGCGAGTGTTAACGTTCACTATTCAGAATACATTATAATTGCAATGCTTCGCAAAAATAACGTGAATCGACACGTGCATTCACAACATTTGAATGCGACATGATTGCAAATTTCACGTGATTTTAAAGGGAATCTTAACGGATATCATTCATGACACGCAACTTTCACGTGATTTTCACTCATTTCATTAACAGCTCTGTGTTGTTTCGAACTTCGTCAGTGTTGAAGACGACAGATTGATCGTCAGATCATATATAGCAACTTAAGAGATGGCAGATATTGATATCAAGGAAACGACTACAAACAAAGGGAAGCCAGCGCTAGAGGTTGATGGCTACCTGTATCAACGAGACTTTGTGTCGAGACGGGCAAAGTCCTGGCGATGTACGATCAGCACATGCCCCGCGAGATGTAAAACAGACCTCGACAACAAAGACATCACGTTCTCCAATGACCATGTCCATGAGGCGAAGACCGCGACGCAAATTGCAGTCAATGAGTTTCGGAAGAAATGTAGGAAGCGTGGTGCAGAAGAACTCTTCGACAGGCCGTCTAAGATCATGCGATTAGAACTTGCGGACAGAAATACACAACGACACGTGAATGTCAACGATTTACATTGTGCGAGAAAAGCCATTTACAACCAACGCAGAAAAAACATGCCAAGACTTCCAAAGAATCGCGCAGAGACTCATCAGAGTGTACAAGAATATGGTCTGATATCCACCACAGGCGAAGACATGCTTTTGAAGAACGATGCGGGAACCGGAATCATCATGTTTTCAACAACGACAAATTTGCAGTTACTTTGTACTGAAGGCATCCACGTGCTGGGCGACGGCACCTTCAAGACCTGTCCGCGATTCTATCACCAAGTCTATATCCTTCATGCCTTCAGCCGTGGACTATATGTGCCCTGTGTGATCTGCCTCCTGCCTTCAAAAGCCGAGATGGTCTATCGAGAAATGTTCATGAGCATCCGTGACATGTGCGCTGAGCAGGGCCTTGACCTACAAATTGAGTGGATCCACCTTGACTTCGAGAAGGCGGCCCACACTGCAGTCCAGGCGGTCTGGCCAGGTGTCACCATCAAAGGCTGTAACTTTCATCTCTCTCAGGCGTGGTACAGAAAGATCGTGAGTCTCGGTCTAAAAGATGAGTACAAAAACGCAGAGTCTGTGATCGGAACGTGGTTGAAGCGTTTTTTTGGTCTGAGCTTCCTGACCCCAGATGAGATTCAGGATGCTATTGCGTTTGACATCATGGTAGACGCTCCTGACGATGTCCGATGTACATCTTTCTGCGACTACGTCCTGTCGACATACGCAGGAGATGACGCATCTTTCGCTCCTGCAGTATGGGCAGACACAGAGATCGACTCCATCCGAACCACAAATGCGTGTGAGTCTTTCCATCGGCATTTTCAGGAACACTTCTACCACTCTCATCCGTCTATATTTGAATTCATGTCGGTGTTGAAAGGTGTCCAAACGACGTCGTACGTCAAAATCAATTCCATCCAGACTGGAGAAGGAATTCCTGCTGTCAGACCTTATCGTCGTCAGAAACTACAGGAGATGAGAGGAACACGTGCACGCTACGATGCAGGTGACATCAACAGGATTCAGTATGTTAAAGCCATGGCATTCAAAAACCTTCCTGTTGAATTGTGATCAAATGACTTGCGCTGTGGCATACGGACTACCAAGTCTTTTAGATTTTTAGAATAAAGAATTGTGGTTGTATGAAGCTGTTGATTATATTACATACTGATTTGTCAATAATATGTATTTTGAGGGAGTTCTGAGCTCAACACTGTATGCAAGATTATTGTTGTTAGTTTCTTGCTTTTTTTGTTGCTTTTTTATTTTCGTATATGACATTGTTGAACTCTTGTTTAATAGTGTCAGATACACTTGCCTGTTTATAAACATATAGGTTGTGTGATTAGTGCGAATGTGTATGTGTGAACCTACTATGTATGAGCGGGTAAATGATTTTTGCTTTTTCCGTTGGTTGCTCTCATGGATGAGGAAATACATATGCTTAAATGGGGAAGAGTGGGTATGAATGTGCATATCTGTGTATGGGTGCGTACGACTGAGTGTGTGGTATATGTGTGAAAGTATGGATCTGAATGCAGATGAAAACATGCGAGAATGCAAGGTCACAATGTGACATCTTTTTATTAATGTACAATAGAGAATGCGTGAGAATGCTTTCCCTTTAATTAAAAATAGTAAATGCTAAGGCCGTATGAGCTACATGTACACATATGAATTGTAATGGCATGTCATGTTGTTTGAGATTTGTGTGTGCATGTATTCCTTATGCATAATGAGAGAATGCGTGAGAATGTCTTTTCTTTAATAAAAAATAATAGTAAGTGTGGCTGTATGAATTGCATGTATATATATGAATTGTAATGGAGTGTCATATCATTTGAGAACTGAATGTACATGCATTTCCTATGTATTATGTCTATTGAAATAAAAAAGTGTAAAACAAAAAAAAAGAATTGTGGTTGAACACATTGCGATGTCTCCTTATACTCTTGTGTGTGATGAAAAAATCCTTGAATTCCATTAGCTATAAGACTCGCCCTTATGGGACATAGGCTTTTGGGGGCTGTTGGCTAAAATACTCGCCCTTATGGGATAGACCATACTCGCCCATATGGGCTATGCGCCCAAATCGTCATTGGCCAAAACTCGCCCTTATGGGCTACAACCCTCTCTGCCCTTGTGGTCCAAGTAAAGCGAGCTTTGTTCTATTCTGAAATGGGCAGCAGTTATCTCTCTGTTTTCGGAGATGACTATTTCCTGGTTTTCTGGCCCTTTAGCAGCATATTTACGTGTCCATTTGCAATTGACTGGGTCAGGGGTATAGTTTCATGTGCTTGCACTCACTCGGCGTTAGTAGCACCGAGCCCTTCGAGAAAGTGAAGGTAACGGAAAATGAAAGATAACTATACCTGCGTTCAATTCAATTTTCAATTCAATTACTTTGTTTGACGAGGGTATACACTTGCACAATAAAATTCCATCTTCCAGTGGCCCTCAAAACAAAACATTGGGACAAGAAGAATGAGAACTCTCTCTCTCTCTCTCTCTCTCTCTCTCTCTCTCTCTCTCTCTCTCTCTCACTCACTCTCTCTCTCTCTCTCTCTCTCTCTCTCAATCTTTCATTACATCACGTTTTCTCTCACACCATCACCCCGCCTCCCCATCCCCTTCACTGTACTCAGCTTCATTTCTGCTACGAAGCGTAGCAGGATGAGAAGTTTTGATTGGTTGGTTTTATCAATGACTTAAAAGCACATTATCATTAAAAGTAGAGGGTTTTGGAGGCCCTCTGTGCACACACGAATCCCCGAAATGATTTCACATTCAATTTTCTCCCTCTTGATCGAAGAGACTACTTAATAAACGCATTAGGCTGTGTTTTCATCGTTGTTAGACGATTTAGGGTAGTGCCCTCTGGTGTGAAGCACTTACGGCGCCATTTGAAATGCTCAAGCTGCTGCGCGACCTTGAGAGAAAGTTGACCACTGCCACTGGGTGAGAGGTCACTGCAGGAATACTGGAATGTGATTGCTACGATAGCAGAGATGAAGCAGATTACAATTAGCCACAGGGTTAGGAGACAACTGCTTTCATAAGTTCGAACATACTTGCAGCCATGACTGCCTTCTGGTAACCTGATCACAACTCTGGCACTGGTGACTGCAATGGCATGACCAATGTGACGCTTACTTGCAATATGTTCCCATAGAAACTTATAGGACCAAGACTATCGACTACGGGGATTCATGCCAAAACAATTCAGAGGAAGGCACCTTAATAACTGATCTGATCGGCCGCATTGCCCGTTCGAAAAAAGAGTCTGACTTTTGTATCAGACGGTATTAAATGGCATCAATTCGATGTAGATTTGAGCGAAAAGATTCTTGGGGACCCTTACGTGTATTTGGAATTTTCTCGACCAAATTGTCCTGTAATGCATTTGTGCCTTAGTTCAAATACGACAAACGGGCCGAGGAGTGAACCTGTCATGTGTACGCTGCCCGGATGCAATAGTCTTACCAAGAGTTTTGCATCATCTTTCTTTATCTTGACCACTCAAAGCTTTTTGTGTTTGAAACACCCTCTGCTGCACGGTGCCTCTGTCTAAACTGGATTGAGTACACCTGTCCATCTGGACTCTCCTCTACAGCCTAAGTGACACTGCGTGCTGCATGAGGACACACTTTGCATAATCTAATCCTAGTGTGATAAACATTCGCCCCAAAGTTTACACTCTCAATTGTCGACTTTTCCTCGCATCCAGGGTGATGCCGTGACTTATTCATTAAAAACAAGAAACTAAGATTGCGGGCTGAAATTGTACGCGGCTTTCGGTTACACGCCTGTGCACATGGGATGATTCTGGTATAGACGCTCCTTCACTTTATGTTTAATGTGAATGCAGTGACATCAGCAGTCCCTGATCCTCATTACCCGGACCGTGCAGTGACAATGCTGCAGGCTGGCGGAAAATCGTTACACACTTGCCATCAGACGCACTGCATCGATGTTCACCACGCATGCTTGTTTGCATGCACATTCGTGCGTGCCCACACACATCCGCCCTCGTCCTCATTTCCCCTGGTGGCCCTGGCGCGGTACTAAAATAATGGATCCTGCTCAAAATGGCGGTTGCTGTCATGGAATAGCGCAGGAAGACGGGGGCGGGGAAGGGACGGATGGTGGTTTGGCGATGGAGAGGAAAGCTGGGACCCATGCTCTGACTGTCAGTTGCGTACAGACTCGCACTTACGCGCTTGCGCACACATACAAACATATGCTGCGTACGTAAACACACAGAAACAATAATAGATAAATGAATAAATTCATTTTAAACATATTAATAAGTTTTTTAAAAATGAACAGGCAGGCAGGCAGCTGGGTATGTGGGTGAGCGAGTGAGTGAGTGAGCTAGTGAGCGGATGGATGGAAGGATGGATAAATGAATGGATAAATGGATAGATGGATGGACGGACGGATGATGGATGGATGGATGGATAAATGGATGGATGGATGGACGGACAGACGGACGGAGGATGGATGGATGGATGGATGCATGATGGATGCATGATGGATGAATGAATGGGTGAATAAATAATCTTTAGTGTCAAATGCACAAGGTATGCTTGACATTTCTTTTGGAGACTTCACCATTGCTCACAACATGAGCAACACCTGGTACATGGGGCAATGGGTGGTCATAGCATTGGATGTCTTTTGGGTGGGGCAATGGGTGGTCATAGCATTGGATGTCTTTTGGGTGGGGCAATGGGTGGTCATAGCATCGGATGTCTTTTGGGTGGGGCAATGGGTGGTCATAGCATTGGATGTCTTTTGGGTGGGGCAATGGGTGGTCATAGCATTGGATATCTTTTGGGTGGGGCAATGGGTGGTCATAGCATCGGATGTCTTTTGGGTGGGGCAATGGGTGGTCATAGCATTGGATGTCTTTTGGGTGGGGCAATGGGTGGTCATAGCATCGGATGTCTTTTGGGTGGGGCAATGGGTGGTCATAGCATCGGATGTCTTTTGGGTGGGGCAATGGGTGGTCATAGCATCGGATGTCTTTTGGGTGGGGCAATGGGTGGTCATAGCATCGGATGTCTTTTGGGTGGGGCAATGGGTGGTCATAGCATCGGATGTCTTTTGGGTGGGGCAATGGGTGGTCATAGCATCGGATGTCTTTTGGGTGGGGCAATGGGTGGTCATAGCATTGGATGTCTTTTGGGTGGGGCAATGGGTGGTCATAGCATCGGATGTCTTTTGGGTGGGGCAATGGGTGGTCATAGCATTGGATGTCGTTTGGGTGGGGCAATGGGTGGTCATAGCATCGGATGTCTTTTGGGTGGGGCAATGGGTGGTCATAGCATTGGATGTCTTTTGGGTGGGGCAATGGGTGGTCATAGCATCGGATGTCTTTTGGGTGGGGCAATGGGTGGTCATAGCATTGGATGTCTTTTGGGTGGGGCAATGGGTGGTCATAGCATCGGATGTCTTTTGGGTGGGGCAATGGGTGGTCATAGCATTGGATGTCTTTTGGGTGGGGCAATGGGTGGTCATAGCATTGGATGTCTTTTGGGTGGGGCAATGGGTGGTCATAGCATTGGATGTCTTTTGGGCGCTTGGGCGTCAGGCAAGCGCGTTCATCTCTGGACCAACACACACACACACACACACACACACACACACACACACACACACACACACACACACACACACACAGATACGCCATGGTAAGGAAACACCCGCAAGTAGCAACACAGAGGTATATGCTAACGCAGATGGGGGAAAAAAGGAGTTGGAAACGACGGGTTTTCGTGGTGAGGAGACAGTGAAACATGCCAAAGAAAATGCCGTTGCAAATATCTTCATCACCGTGGTTAGAAAAAACGATAACTGCTTCATGCATCTATTTTCCTAAGGTTTCTTTGTTAGGCACATAATGCAGAGACCCCAGAGCACTACCCTATCAGAATGAACAAGTTCATTCAACGAAACAAACAAACAAACAAACAAACAAAGTTTGCGATAATGAATGACGCGTGACATTGAATACTTCATTACGAGTCTGGGTGAGTTAGGCAAAAACAGAATATATATGTTGTGGTTACAGTATTCTAACAACCCTATTTTGTTCTGCCGACCCTATATCTATTTTAGGTCTTTTGAGAGAGAGAGAGAGAGAGAGAGAGAGAGAGAGAGAGAGAGAGAGAGAGAGAGAGAGAGAGAGAGAGAGACTTTGACTTTGACATACTTTATTGTAAGGCCGACGGCCCATAACAATGACCACGACGTTTGAGCGCATAATGAATAAACATTGCAACATACTTTTTCTTTATGTAACCTCGACTATCAATCAGAAAGATGAAACTTCTGGAGTTTACATAATGGATGTATCTTCTTATGTATTTATCTCTGATATCTCTATACTTGTCACATCTTAAGAGGAAACGAGCTTCATCCTCTACATGATCTGAACAGAATGGACAGTGTCTTTCTTCACCACTATGCGGATTATGTGTACGCAGACCACTCAATCCAAGTCTGAAGCGAATCATCGCGTCTCTAAACTTTCCTATTTCGATAGTGCTGAGGTATTTTTTGCATTCAAACGTGTCTTTGAGAACACTGTACAATTGGAAACGCTCACTTTCATTTATTCTACTGTACCAATCCTGTCTAAAGCAGTCTGTTAGTCTGACTTATAATTTTCTCAGGAAGCTCTTTTCATTCCTCGATTTAGCCAAACAAAGGCAAACTCTGACTTGCACAAGCAATCTCGAACAGACTTTAACAACTTCATTTCATTAGATGTTGATATACCTTCCAGCATACGGAATGCCTGTTTAGGGAACCTGTCATTAGGCATTTTCAGAAGCTTAAAGCAGTAGTTAAGAGCTCTAATGGTGCTGTTCACAACGAGAGGATATCTTCCCGTTTCACCATATACCAAGTTATTCGGCGACTTTGAAGAAACGTTTAAGAATCGTTTACATGCAAGAAGGTGTGCTCTTTTAACATTTAACTGCTTCCGGAAACCCCAAAGTTCTGATGCATACAGGAGAGATGGTTGTATCTGCGCGTTAAATAACTTGAAAAACAATTCAGGCTTACGATTGTGTAATGTTCACATCATCTTAAGTAGAGATACAATTTTCTGCTTTGTTTTTACAGCCACACTGTCAAGAGATACATTTTCTGATAGCTTCGTGGTAAAAGTGAAACCTAGGTGCCTGTAAATTTTGACCACTTCAAGCTGAGTTTGGTCGAGGAACCATTGTTCTCCCCGGGCCAGGAAACCTCCTAGGCGAAAAACCATGACCTTTGCTTTTTGACTCAAATGCGAAGCAAAAGTGAGTCTATGTACTCACCCGTGTCGTCCGTTCGGGCGTCCGGGCGTCCGTAAAAAAACATTAACGTTGGATTTTTCTCGGAGACTATTAAGTCTATCAACACCCAATTTGGCATGATGGTGTATGATGACAAGGCGTCAAAAAACATACATAGTGACTTGACCTTGCTTCAAGATCAAGGTCGCAGGAGCCGTAAATGTTGTCTACAAAACAGCCATTTTTCACATTTTCCCAATTTTCTCTGAAGTTTTTGAGATTGGATACCTGACATATAATTGGTGTATAGGGCAAAGTAATCTCTATCTTTTGATACCAGTTTGATTGACCTTGCTTCAAGGTCAAGGTCACAGGAGCTCTTCAAAGTTGGATTGTATACATATTTTGAAGTGACCTTGACCCTGAACTATGGAAGATAACTCTTCCAAACTTCATAACATTATAGTACACATGTTATACTTTCATACTAGGTCACCCGTGTCGTCCCTCCGGGCGTCCGGGCGTCCGTTCGGGCGTCCGGGCAGACCGGGCGTCCGTCCGAGCGTCCGGGCAGACCGGGCGTCCGGGCAGACCGGGCGTCTGGGCGTCCGGGCGCCCTGTAATCCGTAAAAAAATTTAACGTTGGATTTTTCTCGGAGACTATTAAGTCTATCAACACCCAATTTGGCATGATGGTGTAGGATGACAAGGCGTCAAAAAACATACATAGTGACTTGACCTTGCTTCAAGGTCAAGGTCACAGGAACTCTTTAAAGTTGGATTGTATACATATTTTGAAGTGACCTTGACCCTGAACTATGGAAGATAACTCTTCCAAAGTTCAAAACATTGAAGTACACATGTTATGCTTTCATCATGAGATACATTTGGTCACATATCATCAAGGTCAAGGTCACTTTGACCCTTATGAAATGTGACCAAAATGGGGTAGTGAACCACTAAAATTGACCATATCGCATGGTAGAAAGTGCCAATAAGCACCATTGTGCTTCCTATGTCTTGAATTAACAGCTTTGTGTTGCATGACTTTGGATGACCTTGACCTTGGGTCAAGGCCACAGGTATTTTGGTAGGAAAAATGTGTAAAGCAGTTCTTAGTGTATGATGTCATTGCTAGGTTTAGTTGTTTGACCTTGAAGGTCACCTGAAGGTCAGGGTCATGTGAAGGTCAAGGTCGTGTAAAGGTCAAGGTCAAGCATGTGAGTCGTATGGGCTTTGCCCTTCTTGTTCAGTATTAATTCTTAGACCAACATTTTCGGACGCATAGGCAAGGTTATCAATCTGGGTTTGCAAACCCACAGGAGAGGTGGATATTAATGTAACATCGTCAGCGTAAATAAGGACAAATATCTTTCTGACTTTTTTGCATCTCAACCCCATGTTTACCATTTTCTCGGACAAATTCTGCGACGGAAGTGACGAGTAAGGAGAATAATATCTTGCTCTCCAAGGCACCCTGCTTTCTTCCCGCGGGGCAGTAAAAAAAGGCTGATCTGCTACCGTTCCATCTTACACATGCCTGCACCTTGTCATACATTGATTTCAAAATTTCGACAAGTTTTGTGGATATCCCTAATTTTGTTAGTACACTCCAGAGGCACTGGCGATTCACAGAATCAAAAGCTTTCAAATAATAAATAAATGCGACATAAAGCTTCCTTCTTCCACTGCCATAAACGTGCTCAGTTATCATGGCATGCAAGGTGAAAATATGATGGACAGTTGAATGGTCTTTACGAAAACCGGCTTGCTCTACACATATCTTGCCGTTTTCTTCTACCCAGTTTTGGAGACGATTCGTCAGTACTGATGAAAATAATTTGTTGATGACACTTAGCATTGAAATACCTCTGTAGTTCTGGGGATCTAATGAGTTGCCACCTTTGTATATCGGGACAATGACCGATTGGCTCCATTCTTCTGGGAACACTCGTGTATCATAGATTACATTAAATAGTTTGGTGAGGAACGGAATCAGCTGATTTCGACCTAGCTTGATGAGTTCACTTGGGATCTCGTCAAGACCTGGTGCTCTGCCATGACTAAGTTTAGTCACAGCATGATCTACTTCATGAATAGTGATTGTGGCATCTAATTCATTATCATGAGCGTCAGCAAGTGTTTCATCAGCAGCAGGGAAATTTGTCACGGGAACCAGGTATTGATTAAACAGATTATCAAAATGCAATTTCCAGGTTTCTATCTTTATATCTGGCGTTTTTACTCTTTTCCAAGATTTCTTACGGATAACATGCCAAAGTTTATAAGAGTTTTAAAGATTTTTTAATAGTAATTACTCAGCTCTTTTTCGTAGTCTTTTTTCTTCTGGCGGATCAAGTGTTTGTAGTTATTCCTGCACTGTGTGTAATGATCTTTATCTGTTAGAATCAACGTTCTTTTGTAAGCTGCAAGCGCTTTCTTAGCCATTAATTTTGCTACCTTGCAATCCTTGTCATACCATTCTGCCTGCCTTTGTTCTGTATGGTCATATGTCAGGAATGTGCGCTGCATGCAATCGGCACCTTGCCCTAGAGCGGCCGTCAATCATCTTACCGATGAGTTCAAGCATGTATTCAAACTGGCATCGGCACGATTAAGCAAGGCTTTGAACTCGTCGGACTGCATGTTTTTGATAACTTCTTTCTCATTGTCCATTTCCCATATCATTCTTGTTATCTTCGTTAACCTCTTGGCTGGTGTCCCTTGAGTAATTTCAGGACCTACTTTGATCTCAAGCGGCATATGACTGGATTCAATTCTGACTCCTATCGTTACAGTAATATCAATTTGAGAATGCGTGTTCATAACCAGACAATAATCGACAACACTTTCGCCACGTTGTGAAACATATGTTAACTTTCCTGAGAGAGAGAGAGAGAGAGAGAGAGAGAGAGAGAGAGAGAGAGAGAGAGAGAGAGAGAGAGAGAGAGAGAGAGAGAGAGAGAGAGAGAGAGAGAGAGAACAAACTGCGCGCTGTCCCATCTTCCCTAAGAGAACTAAGGTTTTTTTAAAGCGTTTCCAGCAAAAGAGAAATATTGATTTATGTTCAGATGAATCTACTGCATACATGTACATGAAACTACTTCACACACACACACACACACACACACACACACACACACACACACACACACACACACACACACACACACACACACACACACACACACACACACACACACACACACACACACACACACACATGTGCGCATTCTCAATTAATCTGGCCTCCTTCAAAAGGGAGAAGAAGAAAAAGTTGGCCTACCTACCGACTCCAGTTGCTTAGGCCATGTTACCGTAACAACAACTCTTTCTGGGGTGCGGTGGTGGAGGGCAGACTTTAGTAGGCCTATGTCGCAACTCGTGGCCATGAACAACACTCTCCAGAGAATTCGACGGACAAAAAACGGTTGGGGAGAGGCAGCGTTATTTGAATATGGAATGATTTCCTCCACCACCACGACAATGGAGGTATCATGGCGGTAAAAGCAGCCATGGACGAATAAATAACAACAGAGCACTCCCTTATAAATCGAGTTCTGCCTAGATGGGAGGAAGTCACTGTCACGCATGCGCGATTTAGGTTCGACTAAAAATGCGATAAACTTGCGACTATTTCCTTTCATTTCGTTTGCTCGATCCCAAGGGTTAAATTTGCATGCGTTTAATCGTTAGTGCAGTAGGTTTGCTCCTGACCAAATGCATTAGGAATAAAAGCATCCGACAGTTGAATACTTTTGAATCACTGCGTTTATCTATTTTGAGCCTGGCATACTATTCGGTGGATATAAACAGCACTGTTGTGTTCCGAGCGTTGTACTTCTTCAATCAATAAAGACTGGAGGCTTGTTAGTATTTCAACTTTGAGAATTTACTAACTCGCGCGGGCGCGCACACACGAACGAGCGCGATACTTCATAATATATTTAAACATAAGAAGCGTTGGTCATACATTCGCTTGATATTTATTCCGCCCGAAAGGTTCGGCGCACAGTCAGTTCATAGAGGCAGAACATTGGGCAGACAGGAGTGACCGCGATATTAAATTGGCAGACGATGCTTCCCGGTTGACCAGGCAAAATGAAATTAATGGACGGAAGTTCTGCACGCAGAATAGCTCTGCCAATATCCACTGCTTTGATGCAGACACTTTGGTCTGCATTGTGCGTAGGCAGTGGTACACGCCTTATGCAAAAGCTGTCAAAGCGTCAGCCTTCTTGTCTCTCCTACCGATGCCTCATCGTAGGCGAAGGGATTCACAACCTCCACCCACTCTCGGCTCCAACACCGAGTTCAAAAGCTTGTCCTGCCTCTCAGGGCACTGACGTCAGTTTCTTGGGCTCGAACTATCTCATCTTATTTTAGAAGAGAGCATGTGAGACTAGGTCGCCAGTCTTCTCAACAAGGGAAGATGGCTGCTAAACACCCTTCAGGGGAACAGACGCCTTCGGCATGGCAGACAATTGTAGGAAACCTCCGAGCACTTGAGGTGTCTTACTTATCCACGGAACACGGTTATTTTGCATTTAGAGCTTTATAAATGTGGAGTAAAATTACCAGAATTAATATACATGTACAACGAGATCTTTTTCTGAAAAATATCCAAGATGAGTTGACCAACTAAAGCGCCAGGAAGTGTCATAGAATTCCAATAGGTCAAGTGGGAAAATTTTCTCAAGATTGAGAGGCCCAGCTCCTTAGAGCGCTATCCCTCATATGAGATGCAAAATGCCCCATATACATGTATCCCTCAGTTACACATTGCCTGTTGGATAACTGCAACGCGCAGTTATTGTTGCAGCATAGATTCAGTGTGTGTGTTGTGTGTGTGTGTGTGTGTGTGTGTGTGTGTTTGTGTGTGTGTCTGTGTGTTTGTGTGTGTGTGTTTTTGTATGTGTCTGTGTGTTTGTATGTGTCTGTGTGAGTGAGAGAGACATATATAAAGAGGAGAGAGAGAGGGTGAGAGAGACATAGATAAAGAGGAGAGAGAGGGTGAGAGAGAGAAGAGAGAGAGAGAGAGAGAGAGAGAGAGAGAGAGAGAGAGAGAGAGAGAGAGAAAGAGAGAGCATGTGAGTGTGTTCCTAGTTTGTCTTTGTTTATCAGTCTTCTCCCATCATCCTGTGCCCTGCTTATCTTTCTTTGCTTGTCTCGCTTCCGTCATGTAAAATCTATAGAAATCTTAAATAAAATAATATCAACAACCATGTATGGTGGAAACTGTCAGTCAATAAGTTTTCCCCATCAGTGTTATCCCTAAACGTTCATACGCTGTTTTTATACACAAATAAACAACGAGAGGTAAGCTATCACAAAAGAGAAGGTCACGCACTCCTTTCCGACGTTATTAATATTCAGTATAGCGTCACAAACATTCGTCTTATGCGCTGTCCTTGTGCATAGGCGGTCTCCGTTTTGCAGAAGACAAGGCAAGTAATCCAATATCCCTCTGAGTCCCCTGCCGTTTCATGTAGCAACAAAGCCCAAGGCCAAAATAGGTGTATTCTAAGCACCTCATGTCACGTCAAATCTGGTCAGGCATGTTCATAGAAGGAACAAGTAAGCCCCTCTTGGTTCGAAATCCAGTGAAATCGAGCGGCTGGTATTTTTTCGCACGCCACAGAAAGCTTTGGCAGGAAGCTGGTCACGTAAACTTTACTTGAAGCCAGATGACTTCACATGCGTCAGCGATCTGTCCTCATGAAGTTAAAGGGACGTCCCGGTAATGAAGCTACACTGACGTCCCTCTCATACAGCTACAGTGACGTCCCTCTGATGAAGCTACAGTGACGTCTCTCTCATGAAGCTACAGTGACGTCCCTCTCATGAAGCTACAGTGATGTCCCTCTGATAAAGCTACAGTGACGTCCCTCTCATGAAGCTACATTGATGTCCCTCTGATAAAGCTGCAGTGACGTCACTCTGATAAAGATGCAATGACGTCCGTGTAATGAAGCTACAGTGACGTCCCTCTCATGAAGCTACAGTGACGTCCTCTGATGAAGCTACAGTGACGTCCTCTGATGAAGCTACAGTGACGTCCCTCTCATGAAGCTACAGTGATGTCCCTCTGATGAAGCTACAGTGACGTCCCTCTGATGAAGCTACAGTGACGTCCCTCTCATGAAGCTACAGTGATGTCCCTCTGATGAAGCTACAGTGACGTCCTCTGATGAAGCTACAGTGACGTCCTCTGATGAAGCTACAGTGACGTCCCTCTCATGAAGCTACAGTGATGTCCCTCTGATGAAGCTACGTTGACGTCTCTCTCATGAAGCTACAGTGACGTCTCTCTCATGAAGCTACAGTGACGTCCCTTTCATGAAGCTACAGTGACGTCCCTCTGATGAAGCTACAGTGACGTCCCTCTCATGAAGCTACAGTGACGTCCCTCTGATGAAGCTACAGTGACGTCCGTGTAATGAAGCTACAGTCACGTCCCTCTCATGAAGCTACAGTGATGTCCCTCTGATGAAGCTACAGTGACGTCCTCTGATGAAGCTACAGTGACGTCCTCTGATGAAGCTACAGTGACGTCCCTCTCATGAAGCTACAGTGAGTCCCTCTGAAGAGGCTACAGTGACGTCCCTCTCATGAAGCTACAGTGACGTCCCTCTCATGAAGCTACAGTGATGTCCCTCTGATGAAGCTACAGTGACGTCCCTCTGATGAAGCTACAGTGACGTCCCTCTGATGAAGCTACAGTGACGTCCGTGTAATGAAGCTACAGTCACGTCCCTCTCATGAGGCTACAGTGACGTCCCTCTCATGAAGCTACAGTGACGTCCCTCTGATGAGGCTACATTGACGACATTCTCATGAAGCTACTGTGAGGTCTCTTTGATGAAACTACAGTGACGTCTTTGTGATGAAGCTACAGTGATGTCCCTGTAATGAAGCTACCGTGAGGTCCCTTTGATGAAACTACAATGACGTCCCTCTGATGAAGCTACAATGACTTCCCTCTCATGAAACTACAGTGACGTACCTCTGAAGACGCTACGGTGACGTACCTCTGATGAAGCTACAGTGACGTCCTTAATATGAAGCTACAGTGACGTCCCTGTGATGAAGCTACAGTGACGTCCCTCTCATGAAACAACAGTGACGTACCTTTGATGACGCTACAGTGACGTCCCTCTGATGAAGCTACAGTGACGTCCCTCATATGAAGCTACATTGACGTCTCTGTGATGAAGCTACAGTGACGTCCCTCTCATGAAGCTACACTGACGTCCCTGTGACGAGGCTGCAGTGACGTCCCTGTGATGAATCTACAGTGACGTCCGTCTGATGAAGCTACAGTGACGTCCCTCTCGTGAAGCTACAGTGACGTCCCTGTGATGAAGTTACAGTGACGTCCCTGTGATGAAGCTATAGTGATGCAAACAGAGACCACACGAAAACCAAGGTCTACAGCGATGAAAACAGAAACCACAGGGACACTAAGGTCGATAGTCTTGAACACAGAGACCACAAGAAAACCAAGGTCAATAGCAATGAAAACAAAAACCACAGGGACACTAAGGTCGATAGCAATGAAAACAGAGACCACACAAAAACCAAGGTCGATAGCAATGAAAACAGAAACCACACAAAAACCAAGGTCGATAGCAATGAAAACAGAAACCACACAAAAACCAAGGTCGATAGCAATGAAAACAGAGACCACACGAAAACCAAGGTCAATAGCAATGAAAACAGAGACCACACGAAATCCAAGGTCGATAGCCATGAAAAAGAAACCACAGGAAAATCAAAGTATACTGCGATGAAAACAGAGACCACAGGAATAGTAAGGTCTATATCCACGAAAAAAGAGAATAAGGGGAAACCATGGTATTTAGCAATTAAAACAGAAAACACAGGAAAACCAAGGCCTTTTGCAATGAAGAAAGATACCACAGGGAAACTAAGGTCTATAGCAGTGAAAAATAAGAGAACACGAAGGGACCAAAGTATATAGCAATTAAACAAGAATACACAGAAAAATCAAAGTCTGCAGCAATGAAAAACAGAGAACACAAGGGAACCAAGGTCTATTGCAGTAAACAAACGAGACTACATGAAAACCAAAGTCTATAGCAATGACAAAATATAACACAGGGAAACCAAGTCTATAGCAATGACAAAATATAACACAGGAAAACCAAGTCTATAGCAATGACAAAATATAACACAGGGAAACCAAGTCTATAGCAATGACTAAACATAACACAGGGAAACCAAGGTCTATAGCAATGACAAAATGTAACACAGGGAAAACAAGGTCTATAGCAATGACAAAATATAACACAGGGAAAACAAGCTGATTCGGTTCGAAGCATCAAGCATACATCGTTACTACATGTAAGTATGAGTTCCGGACCCAGGCCCTCGAGGAGCAATACGATTTACTTGTGTGCTTCTATCGAACCGATGCCACAGAAGTGGAGCCCAGGCAGCCCAAACTCTGCATTAAAGAAAAAATGGATTCGGACCACAAACACGTCCACAGATACAGCAGCAGGAGCAGCAGTTTTGTCGGTTCCAAAGGATTAAAACTAAAGAATCGCCAATTACACAGAGCCCAAACTACACATTATCACAATAGCAGTCAGGATCCAAACTCTCTAATTACCATGAACTGTTTCCCCAGAAAAAAGAGAACAACTTGGCGCACAAGCTTTCAGCTCGAAATAAATATGCAAGCAGTATATACATTTGCCACCAAGATCTCTTCAAACGTATTAATAATAATTCAGGTTTCTCTCGTCCCTGGGATTGAACCACGGCACTGCGCCTCGCACATAATCAAGCGCGAAAGCTCGCTTCCCTAAATCTGCCTGTTACAAATACAGGGTTTCAATAGGGGGAGTAGAAATTGAGGATCTGACTTTGCACTCATGCAGGAGGGGAGAATACTGAAGATGAATCTGCCAGGAACTGGTGAGCTATGTTGTATATATGATGGATTGGTTGAGGACGATTTCTCTGTTTTTGCCATGCCGTAGACGTCACACCAACACTCATAGGAGCTTTCTCAACCTATCCATCATGTTTACTATATAGATCCCTTCAAACATCTCTGACAGACGCCCCACATCTTTGCCCTGCCGCCTCACATACAACATTCACTGTGGAAATAACAGTGTGCTCGTGAAGCATGCACGTTGCGTGCCTTTCTTCGAGAGGTAACACGTACACACAAAGATACTGTGACGGATAGCTAAGCACGCAAACAAATGAACACATGGACAGAAGGATGAATGACGGGTGGACTGATGGATAGATGAATGGATGGATGGATGGATGGATGGATGGATGGATGGATGGGATGGGAAGGGATGGGATGGATGGATGGATGGTTGGAATTCTACAGTGTTTCGGATATTGCAGGTTATGTAAAGCCACATACACAAATGGAAGGACGACCGGTCGGATGCTCTGCTATAGGTGGCCAGCCAAGCATGTAAAGATAGCGGCCTTAATTAAAGAGATCGGTAGGAGTGCATGTTGACAAAAAGGAAATGTAAGCTTAGAAGACATGACGACCATAGGCAAATCTTCTCTCATTACAATACTTTCCTTCCCAGCCGTTGGGTGCTCACGGAACAGGCGCGGAAGTCGGGCTGAAGGCCTGTGGAATGCGCAGTATACACACGAGACCCCAACTCTTAACCTACAGGCGTCAGCAGGTGACATTAAGTACCCACTCTCAAGTGACCTGTCAAGCATTCGCCACCTTGAAAACTGACGTGTGTGTGTGATGTGCACTGCGTGGCTGTCACCGAGACGGTCATGCCCCTTGTCGTCTGCATGCCTTGGCCGCTTCAGATTCGCACTACACGACTTTGTACAGTCGTGATCACCTTCGAGGGCTCCAGCGGACAATCTTGATATCCCTAAAATGCTATGGGAATTGCTCATCATTCGGAAAGGTCAGGTGGACATACTTGCTGCTGATAAAGGGCCCATTGAGTCATTGCACATGCTTAGGCAAATGTCATGCAAGCAATTAATTGAGCACTTTATAGACAGACCAGAGCGTATTTTTATGCAAGAGTTTCAACTATTGCAATAGAAATGCAAATGAGACGATCAGACAAACTCAGATTGTACCTCCGTAGCGTTCTTTCTGCATGGTGATGAGAATTCATATCGTAGTCGAAGCAAGCTCCCGAGGTCCCCCAAAACCTACGCAGCCATGACTGGATCATCTCGGAGAGAACCCAGGTCTTTCATAGTCAAAACTGTTTCATAGTAATGTTCCAGGTGTGCGTTTTCGAAAGAGAATTTCTCTTCCAATATATCAAATCAACAAGTAATATTAGAAGAACATGTTGCAGCTTCTGACAAACTGTGCGGAGGCATTTTTCTCTGTGCGAGTGTGCGTGTCTGTGCGTGCGCGCGCGCGTGTGTGTGCATGCGTGTGTGTGTGTGTGTGCGTGTCTGTGCGTGTGTGCGTGTGCGTGCGTGTGTGCACGTGCGTGCATGTGTGTGTGTGCGCGTGCGTGCGTGTGTATGTGAGTGCATATGTGTGTGTATGTGTGTGTATGAGTGTGCATATGTGTGTATTTGTGTGTGCGTGTGTTTGTGCGTGTGTGCATGCGCGTGTGTGTGCACGTGTGCGTGTGCGTAAGATACAGTTTACCGCAGAAGCCAGTCTTACTTTGTCTTTATCTTTGGTGATTTAAATTTAGTCGGCCACGTTGAAAGAAGAGGAGAAATAATAATGTATTTGTCGAAGGACCCATTGCTGCCTCCTCAGGGATATGTATACATGTATGACATATTGCGACGTAGCCTGCTCCTTCTGCGATGCATTCTGCCATCTGCTGAGGAAGCTCATGATTTTGTATCATTAAAACATTTGGCCTCGCACCATATATATGTATACGCATGATAAAGCAAAAATGTAGCAATGTATTGTAACGAGGGCAATTTATGCGTATGTTTGGACACGTGATAATCAGTTGGGTCGCAATTTCACAATGACACTATTGATAAGAGGGACGGATGCAGCCGAAGATCATGCTAATTTGCTATTAGAGCGCAATTTGAAAACATCCAGATGTCAAGCTACAACGAAGTGACGCGACCCGCGAACTCAAAACGATTTTCATTGTGTCCCACTTTTTGGGGGGGGGGGGGGGGGGTGAAGTGATTTTCTTAATAGGGAAAATCTAGTGTGACTATCGCAAAAACGAAAAGAAAGAGAGAAAGCACAGCATATTCTAAAAAAAATGGTTTTGTCGTTTTCTCCAACTGAAAAAATTGCGTTTTGTTTTCTCTTATTCTCGCCACATATATGGCGCATGTGTCGTGTAGGATGTTTGTTAGTGTCACGTCGGAGAGATTGTTGTCAAAGTGTCTGTCAAACTGTTTTTGCTCAGTGAATATATGCTGCTCCACTAGGCTGAGGAGACATGTACATGATTGGCCGCAAAGCAAATAATCACCTCCCAGTTCTCAATTTTAAAAAAACTATCAGTCAGTGTGCCTTAAAATCGAATTACTTTCTAAAACAGTATATAGGTGGCGGAGCGCATACAGGACTTGCGTAAAACCCTTTCTTCGATGCTACAGGCATACGTTTCTCCACAGTTTCACCAAAAACCCAAGTATGCTAAGAAAGACGTGATTAGTTCAATAATGCTCCGGTTCTCGTGTCGCTCGGAAGACACACACACACACACCCACACACCCACACACACCCACACACACCCACACACCCACACACACCCACACACACCCACACACACACAGAGGCAAGGAGAGAGAGAGAGGGAGAGAGAGAGAGAGAGAGAGAGAGAGAGAGAGGGGGGGGGGCAAGTAGAGAGAGAGAGAGAGAGAGAGAGAGAGGGGCAAGTAGAGAGAGAGAGAGAGAGAGGCAAGTAGAGAGAGAGAGAGAGAGAGGCAAGTTAGAGAGAGAGAGAGAGAGAGAGAGAGAGAGAGGCAAGGAGAGAGACAAGGAGAGAGAGAGAGAGAGAGAGAGAGAGAGAGGCAAGGAGAGAAAGAGAGAGAGACAAGGAGAGAAAGAGAGAGAGGCAAGGAGAGAAAGAGAGAGACAGAGACAGAGGCAAGATAACTAGGGTCATTGGAAGATCTTTTAAAAACTCTTTGTAAAATTTCATTAAAAAAAGCAATGCTTGGGGGAAAAGTGCTTTGACAAGTTCTAGATAACTACAACATCATGAAGATGTTCTAGAAGGATTAAGCTATGCCTTATAATGGCGCGTCTGCGACTAAGAAGAGGAATAGAAGTGGAGAATGATGGGTACCAACCTGTGCTTGCTGCAGCAGATGAGCCCACAGAATGGAGGGAGCTCACCTTTATACTGGCCCAGCCTGCCCAATCAATATGTTTGCAACGTGTGCACACACGCGAACGCCATGCACCATCTTGCAATTAATGACTCATGCTAGGTACCCTCTAGTTCCTGATAGTGACAGTTCTTGTGTTGGCTACACCTCAATGCTACCCCCCAACCTCAGCTCATACTACCGTCTATCATGCCCCCCACCCCCACCCATTTTGTAGTCTCCTTTTTATGCTCCTCTAGCCTCTACACAATACACCAAATTCATCACAACCCTTCCCCCCGGCCCCAACCTTCCCCCCCCCCCTCCCTTCATCAACTAGGAACGATTTTTGGCCGTTGTGACTCGGTCACTCTGACTTAGAGTGCTTACAGAAGTACGATTCAGTTTCAGACTATGCGTGTACACAAAACGCACGGCAACAGTTACTGTTGCTAAACATGTATAATGGTAAAGTAAATGCTTTAGTATTAAGGTAATAAAATTCAGCCATAAATATGACATTCATGACTCAAGAGTGGTCAAGAGAGTGAATGTCAGACTGACAGAGTTAAGGTCGCCCGC
>JAWQFJ010000270.1:60000-82500 GCA_034096865.1 Theodoxus fluviatilis | reverse complement strand
TGCTTTTGATTAGAGCACTCAGAAAAGTAGCACACGTAACCCCCCAAATATTTTACAAGCTGTTCGATGCTCAGATTCAGCCCATTCTTTTATATGGTGCAGAGGTATGGGGCTCAAATGAATGCAAGTTAATAGAAGGTGTACATCTCTATGCACTTAAGAAATTTTTGAATGTCTCTCCTCGCACTCCTAATGATGTGGTATATGGAGATACGGGACGATTTCCTTTGTATGTGAATGCCCAGATGCGCGTGATCAAATACTGGTTGAAGATTTTAAAAATGGATGAAAGTAGATTGCCAAACAAAATGTACAAAATGATGCTATGTACATCCCATGATTGGGCCACTAAGGTTAAACGCATCTTGATCGATTGTGATTTGGAGAGGGTATGGACCGAACAGAGAGTCAGTGATGAGACTGCGTTTTTTAAGAGACTGAGGGAAAAACTGATGTACAAGTTCAGTACAGATTGGGAACAAAGAATACTGAAGAGTAACAGGTATACTTTTTACAGAGAGATCAAGAAGGGATGGGGTGTAGAGCAATATCTGTATGACATAGACAAAAAAATATTCAGGGATGTATTTATTAAATTCCGAATGGGTATTTCTGAGCTGTACATCCATAAATGGAGATACATTCCTGATGCAGTAGCAATGTTGTGTCCTCTGTGTAGAGAAGAATTCGAAACTGAAACACATTTTCTTCTCATTGTACGATCTGAGAGAACACTATATTCTGAAATTCATAGACGTAAATTGCGACAACCCAACCGAATTCATCATGTCATCAAAGCAAAAGTATGTCATAAGATCGACAAGCATTTATTTGTATAAAGCACTTATGCGCAGAAGGGAAGCGATAGATTTGCCTGAACAGAATACTTTCTATACGGAGTAGATTGCAATGTATCCTGCCGAAGGAGAAAGTATCATTATATCTTTTGATTGAGTAGATTTCATGGTACACTGTATCATTTGAAAAGGGCCGGAGGCCTGATCAATAAACCATTCGTTCGTTCGTTCGTTCGTTCTCTCTCTTTCTCTCTCTCTCTCTCTCTCTCTCTCTCTCTCTCTCTCTCTTACCACATTTGAATATTTTGCCTCAAGGGCTGAATGTAAGTAAGAAAGGCAATACTGCCTAATTCACTACCCTTGTAAAATAAAGTTCGTTCGTTCGTTCTGTCTGTCCTGACTTAAGCGCAACAACTTGGTACTGGTAGTATGTTGGCTTGGCCTAATGGCAGTGAATCGATAATAAACTTGGCAGAAATAGACCTTAAGTATCCTAAAATGTACAAGACCACTCAAATTTCATGAACTATCACCCATTTTTATACAATTTACAGTGCAAAATATGAAGCGAGGGAGTTTACAGAAAAGAACGTTATAATTCCTTTACAAACACGTAGTAACGTCAGTTGCCAAATGAATGGCTCAGATGGTAAAGCGCTGGACAATTGTAACGTTAGGTCATGCGTGAACGGATTCGAATCCGCGCTGAAACTTTTTTCGAACCCGACCTGTTTTTTGTGTTTTTGTGTGTGTTTCCCCCCCCCCCCCCCTCTTTTCTCGAGAGATTGCGGGTTTGAACCCAATTTTTTGTATGTGCCAAAACCTGGAGGTTCAGCGCCAGCGGTTTTTATATCACACTAGCTCGATCGTCTGCTGGCGTAGTGGCTATGGTTCGATCGCGTTCGTCTGCTAGGTACGTAAGGTGAGGTTGGTTTACTTATCTTGTGTGGGTTTTGTGCAGAAAGTATACGTTAAAACAGTCTAATATGACTATTTTCGATTAGTTTTTAATCTAATTAATCTTTTTGCATGCTTTAATGTCATCTATTTGCCACGATGTAGCGATCATCACATCAGCTTCTATTTTTACCATGTATATGTGGGGTGGAAAACAGTACTGTGTCATGTAAAGCTCGAATGAGTAGCAGCAGATAACTGTTTAGTTCTGACTTGAATTGACAACTACGTTTCCCTGGTCTGCTGCTACTCATTCGAGCTTTACATGAAACATTATATCACACTAGCTCGATCGTCTGCTGGCGTAGTGGCTATGGTTCGATCGCGTTCGTCTGCTAGGTACGTAAGGTGAGGTTGGTTTACTTATCTTCTGTGGTTTTGTGCAGAAAGTATACGTTAAAACAGTCTAATATGACTATTTTGGATTAGTTTTTAATCTAGTTAATCTTTTTGCATGCTCTAATGTCATCCTTTTGCCACAATCTAGCGATCATCCCATCAGCTTCTATTTTTACCAGTCTTCCGGAACTAGTGGAAGTAAAGGGACGAAACTCGGGCTGAATTTCCGTTTCAAAAGAGAGAATGTCCTATAGCGGCCACATCACACTTGTTTCCTTCGGCAAAGAGGTTATGTTTTACCTTCGATCCATTAATTCGCAAAATAACTCAAAATTGAAAACGGATTATAATGACATTTTGTGAATGGTCCGGATTGAAGCCAAGGAACAATTCCTTAAATTTTGTAGGTTATCCAATGTCTCGTTTTGGAATAAATGTTATCGCGTCACGAAATTGATGACGTCAAACTATTGGTGACGTCTACTCGTTTGGAACTAAGAAATTTCGCATTCACTAGTTTCACTTTCAGCCACCAAAACGAACAAAACTTCGTAGCGTCAGGCCTGACTAGCAGAACATTCTGCCGGAATTAATCATACAGGGCATGGAAGGATACTTTTGGTTTCCTTTGTGGATGTTTACGCTCTCAGGGTACTCTCTAGTTCATAAATACAACGTCATCATGTGACGCCCCAGGGCAGTGTTATGTCACTTCTCGCTTCCATGCGTGCCCTGTGGTGCCAAAGTCTTTTCTGTGCTGACGAAGTCTTGATTTGAAGAGGCAGACTTCGTTGAGTGTTTTGAGAGGGTCTGCCGTTTGTCACGAACTGGAATTCGAATACTGGAAGAGTTGGTTTGCAAATCATCTGTCTTGATAAGTCGTTCCCGCAGTAATTAGATATACCAGATTTACTGGTATATTATATTTTCTTGAAAAATATAGGTAACACTTTGAGAAGTACAGACTGTATTAATCAAGACCCAACCAAGAAGAGGTTGCCATGTGAGAATTCTCTAAATTGTAATTTAGACTGGTAATGCAGTTTGGTGCAGACAATAAACGATGGATTTCCTCATTTATAAACTTCCAGTTGGCAGCTTTAAGGGGGCAGGGTCACCTAGAACATTGTCAAAATATTGATTTTCACACACCCATACATGTGTGGTATTTTTATATAGAAAAATGATAGTATTTTCACACACAGTTGATGTTTTTTGCATAAGTTTAGTCATTTTTTCACAATCTAGGTTTTTCTAGGGGATAACTAGGTTGCTCGGCAGCCATTAGTTTACCATTGGATTTGGGTGCGATTTTCTCCTATAACATTGTCAAAATATTGATTTTCACACACCCATACATGTGTGTTTTTGTATAGAAAAATGATAGTATTTTCACACACAGTTGATGTTTATTGCATAAGTTCAGTCATTTTTTCACAATCTAGGTTTTTCTAGGGGATAACTAGGTTGCCCGGCAGCCATTTTTTAACCGTTGGTTTTGGGTGCGATTTTCTCCGAAAATCGACTATATTTCGACACTTAGAACACTGTAACTGTCATGTTTATAAAGATATGTTCTTCAAATTTTGTGTGCATGCTCTACATTGCAAGGGATATGGCGTGAACCTCTATTTGTGCAACCATGAGTGCATGATAATTGTGGTGGTGGACACAAATGAGATACATTAAAAAAAATTATGACTGTTCTGATAAAAAGGATAAAAATAGTTGTATTGCTTGCATTCCAAAGCTAGAGGCTTAGGCCACACATATGACATAGATACAAAGATGTGTAGAGTGCAAAGAGTGTTAATGATCTGTGTGTGAAAATTTTGTGTCCTAATGGTAGGTACCGTTTAAAAATCAAGATTTCTCAGATATAATAGCGTAGACTGAGTCTCAATACAACTCAGCTATTTTAACTTACATTTCCTGAATCTATATTCAATTTCCTACATTCTGATCAAATTTGGTTGAATTTGGATGAAATCTGAGCAAATGACCGACGACACAATTTGGTATGTTCCGTCTAGGTGACCCTGCCCCCTTAAAGTGTTTAAGTTTGAATCACGACTCTGCATATAACTTTACCAATAACGATATCTTATCACTTTATTCCATGACACCACAGCCGCCATTGCCACCACTACAACAATCAACACCACCATTAGCCACTGACCACCACCGTCGTCGTCCTCGTCATATCTTCATAACCTGGACGAGGCAACCCACGCGCCAAAGATGTGAACGCAGTCCGAACTCCGACATTCAGAGCTAGTGGCATTGAAGACCGGCCATAACTGTGCCCGAGAAGATGAAAAGTGCTGGAGCATTTTCTTAAGTGGAGCTGCATTTGCCGATGGAGGGTTTTCAAATCTATCGATTACATTTCTCACTGCCACTCCTTAGGCAGGACAATATGAAGCGTCTGCATGTATTATAAAAAAACGAACAAGATTCTAACAAATCTGGGGTTTTTGCAGACCAATGGGTCATCACAAATACAATTATAGGCCACGGATGTCTTAGGGAAACACGTCAAAGAAGCTCTTGCACTCTGCGTCATGTTTTGGCTATATACTGAACCGAGGACAACTTGGACCCCGAACAGTCGTAAATAATCACTGTTTGTAGTGCTCATTCCAGATTTCGATCGAACCCTAATGTGCCTGTCACGGGTCTTTACCTGCTTGGACTTCACCGAGAGAGAAATAAGCAATTCAAATCAAAATGTACAAGACAATATATAACAATGCACGAAAATAAAGTAACAATCACAATTTATTGTGCGACCAATAGTGTAGAAAGTACTCCTACAATGCCGGATCAAACAATAATCCACACACAAGAAAACAGAAAATAAAAACCAGTCTCGTATGTGGTAACGCGCCACAAATCCAAGCAGTGAAGTAACGAGACCAAAACAAGTTTCCACTACTATCAAATACAAACCAAGTGCGCCACAAACCTGGTACTGCAGGAACATGGAAGAAATAAGTTATCTCCTGCAATTACGCACCACGGAGAGCCAAGTTAGAAACGCGGGAATACCAACAATAAGTTCCCCTTCTTCAATTCAGAACAAAAATTGACATTTAAAAAATGTAGGAACAAGGACGAACCTTTTTACAATCAAGAACACGAACTATAACACACACAAAAAATGTAGGGACAAGAATCACCCCTTCTCTATCAAGAACAAGTAACTCTAAGGCAATTACGTAGGCACAAGAATCACCCATTTTGCAATCAAAATCACGAACTATAACTCAAAAATGTAGGGACAAGAATAATACTTTTCTATCAAGAACAAGTAACTCTACGGCAATAATGTAGGAACAAAATCACACCATTAACTACAATGCCTGTAATACTGAACCGAGACGGAACCAAATCTCCCTTGCAATTGTCATTAATATGTTACAAACTCCACAATACAAATAAAAGGTGGAAACATATTTCCCCTTCGATTGTTGACAAAATGGCACAAATCTGGCGATGCAGGAACAAAGCGGAACCTAATTTCCCCTGCAATTACCCACAATACGCCAGACTATTACAATCAACAACAATTAAAAACAGAACAAAAAACAAACAACCCAACAACAACGTACTCGGCGATACAACGATAAAAAATTAGGTCAGCAGGAGTCTAGACCATCACTTTTGGCGCCTACAGACGTACCGTTTTTCAGCCGATTTTGCTGCCGATCCGGTCTGACCGTGCATGTAAAAATCGGGTTGACAGCCATACGCAACGATACACAGTCGAGCCGTGCCGACTATGTAGATGCGTCGACCTGCATTTCCAATTTTAAAACGTAGGAGCTTTCACGACCTATTGATGCATTCAACATACAGCTTTGATAACTTAATGCTGTTCATGGCTTACATTTTCTTTGGATGGGTTTTTAGTATCCCCAAATACAGCGTTTTCTGTGCGAAGCGTAGACAGGTCTGCCATTTACTTTTGCAACTAGTCGCCAGAACGCGACGACGAGGCTCTGCGCCTCGTTCTCGCGTCGCCCGGCATAGGAATCGGTCCAGACCGGGTCGGGGAATAGAGCCTGCCCTACTGACAAGAACCAGGCCGGATTGTATGCAAATGAGTCAACGGTTCCGATTCTTGACCGGATCGGCAGCAAGATCGTGGGACAAACCGTACGTCTGTCGGCGCCTTAACGACTCGGTTTCCCTCAGTACTCAATCAAGAAGAACATCAAAAGGACGCACACAGCAGTCCATTGACAGATCTACCCTTGGAGAGAGTCACACACGCAGGTCTTGGTCAGGGTTTCCGCCAAGAAAATCCCTACTATGGGCCACACAGTGTCGCCAACCTCTCGAAAGCAGAGAGAGACTCGTCCTCTTCGTCTGTCAGTCTGTCCTCACGTGCTAAGGCTCTCACCCTTATTTCAATGCTTACCGTGAGCTCTACTCAACCCCTTGAAGTATCCTGCACGCAGAAACCGGATTCAGTCCATGATAAAAATAATAGTCCGTGTCTGCCGTGAGTTCTACTAAAGCTAGTCGGTTACTTTGCATTAAAAAAACACGATTCACTTCTTGACCGAAGCACAAGTTCTTAAAGACCCGTCATCTGCAGCACGGCCCAAAGGATCAAACAACAAAGTTGTTCTTGCCTTCATAAGGGCAAGATATATTTTTTCTTAATCTTTTCGTTCCTTTTTTTGCACCCTTTTCATCCTTCCTTTTTTTGGTACCCCTTATTCATCATCCCTTTATTCATTCTCTCTCTCTCTCTCTCTCTCTCTCTCTCTCTCTTGTCAATGGCATGCAGATAACATTCTGGCTCGAGTACCTTTTTTATCTCCCTGTACAATACAAATCTACTACTTTCTTCTAGTTTTGTTCGCCATTCCCGACGAAACTTATTCACTAACTTTTCTTTTAGCATATTCAGAAATGAGCGCTCGTTTGCAACAGTCTGTCGATCCCATACGTGTCCAAAATCATGTTCGAATAAAATTTTCTTGATACCAGAAGACCATGGTGAAACATGTCCACTACGTTGCATCATCTCATATACTCGACGAGGAAGTCTGTATTCCTCCATACTCATGATTTTCAACCAGTATTTTACACACCTAATTGTGGCATTCACATATAAAGGATAACGACCCGTCTCACCATATGCCATCATATTTGGGGTGCGAGATGAAACATTCAAGAAATATTTCAAGGCTAACAAGTGGACACTTTCTATTTTGCTACAATCATCAATACCCCACACTTCAGCTCCATACAGCAAAATTGGTTGGATCTGAGCATCGAACAATTTGAAATATACATCGGGAGTAATGTGCGGGACTTTCTTTAGTGATCTATGTAGTAGAGCAAGTCCTGCCTTTGCTCTGTTTGCAAGATCGACTTGGGTACTACTGGATGCTAGTTTGGTTGTTATTACATTTCCCAAGTACTTGTACTCGTTTACAATCTCCAGCTGTTCATCACCCAAGTACCACTTTTCATGGGTTGCCACATGACCCCCTAGTCGATTTATCATCACTTTCGACTTCTGGGTATTCACCACTAGTCCTAGTCTATCTGCAGCCTTTTTAAGGACGTTTAACTGGTTCTGCAGGCCGATCACAGTGTCAGACAAAAGAACTATATCATCCGCAAACAAAAGAATACATATGTCTGGCGTGTTTGGTATGAGCTGGATTCCGTGTTTAGCGTTGTCAATGACCTCGTCAGCAAGAGAGTTAATGAAGTATGAGAACAAAAGTGGACTTAATTTACATCCCTGCTTCAACCCCACAAAACTGTCGAAAAACTGAGACTGACCTTGACCCCGACTTCCTCTTACGCAATACTGCACGAATTTGTACATTTCCTTCAAAGCATGCAGTAATTTCCCCCTAATTCCATTCCTTTCCAGTATTGACCACAAAACCTGCCTATTGACCGTGTCAAATGCCTTTTTAAAATCGATAAACCCCAAGTACAATTTCTTACGTGCAACTAGACGCTTCTTAATGATGTTACACAAAACAAACATGCTGTCCACAGTGGAATATCCCTTCCTAAAGCCCGCCTGTTCTTCTCGCAACAGTCCATGTTCATCTGCCCAGTTTTGTAATCTGCCATTCAATATATGAGCAAACACCTTACCAAAAACACTGGTCAATGCAATGCCACGATAATTGTCAGGTGACTCTTTGTCACCACATTTGAATAATGGTACAATAAATGATTTGGACCAGGATATGGGGAAGACCCCTTTATCAAAAATTTCATTAAAGAGTCGTAACAAGTGAGTCGAGCCAGAATGTTATCTGCATGCCATTGACAAGAAGGCATTCAAGAATGTATACGCGCGCTTTCGTATGGGTATTAGCGATTTGTTTACTCATAGATTCAGATACAGTTCTGGGCCATCACAAACCCTCTGTCCATTATGTAGAGAGAAAGATGAGGATGAAATTCACTTTGTTTTGGAATGTCCTGCTTTGTCTGATATTCGTCAGCAATATATCATGGTATATCTTGAAGGAAGCCCTCGGAATGATCTTGTCACCCTGTTTTCAGCAGAGAGTCCATCTGTGGTCAGACCAGTAAGTGTTTTCTTGCTGAAGGCTTTCAAGAGAAGATCCGAGGCACTAGACTCTGTCGAATCAGACAGTTTCTACATTGATTAGCTGGTTACTGGTAACACTGTCTCGGGACTGTAATTGACTTGAACCTGTAATATAATTGTGCTACGAGATACTGTAAACTCCTTTGAAATGGGCCGGTGGCCTGATCAAATAAACTTTTCGTTCGTTCTCTCTCTCTCTCTCTCTCTCCATTTTCTTTCTCCTCTCTTATTCTATCTTTCTTTACGCTTGCCTGTGGTGGGAGTTCTGGTTACGCCGGCGATCAGTATTCCCTTCATGAGCACTTGTCTTCTTCTTCCCCTTCTCCCTCTCATTCCTACCTCTTGACCTCATGTACGCATGCGCACACACGTTTATTGTTTGTCATTTCCTTGTTTCCGTTGTGTATTTCTTTCAGTGACGTGCGTTTTTGACGTCATTGTTATCTTGAAGCAGGGTCTGGGTTTTAGACAAGATGAGAGATCAGAAAAAAATCAGAAATCGACACAAGGGTTGTATATTCAATATTGTTCTATTACTAAGGGACCTAAGCGGTAATAGTTGTTACCAGGACATATGTAAGTAGTTTGTGCCACGTTTCGGCATGGCTTTCGCTGCCATAGAAATGTAGTACGTTCTGTTGTTAATTCTGCTTTGCGCGCTGGCCGTTATGACCCAAGGTGAAAAAAAGGATTATGATTCACGCAAAGGTTAACGGGCCCAGATGCTGAACGTGAATTGATGCAACATTAAATGAAGATCTACCGTACCGAATTGTCCTGCGTCATAACAGCCTGCAAAGAAGGAAGAAGGAGGTCGGTCCCACATTTACCGTCGCGAGCACAAAAGTCGTCAGCTGATCAAAATCGACGCCTGTAAGGAGAACTGCTTCGAGGAATTATAGCGGCCGTTCAATGCGTACGATGCAAAGATGTGGAACTTTTGTGTCTTTGTGTTTCATAACAAATGACAATCAATAGCTTGTGTTGATCTTGCGTTCTTCTTTACTGTTATTCTCGACCATCGCCCGAAGTACAAGTGACGTCAAATATGACCTATCAGTATAACGTACAAACCCAGTTCTCTTTTGCTTTGGACATTACAGGAACAATGAACACATGGAAGAGTCTAAGGTCATTTGACCTTCAAATGGCTGAAGTTTGCGTCATCAATGACGCCGCTTCTGAGGCGAGGCTCAGATGGGTGATGAGTAGTCTTGCCGAGCTGCTGGAGGATTCTATGTCTACGGTGCAGCTGTTGCATATTCATTTGGAAAGTGTTATTGCCCTCTGGCTGTGATTATCCTCTCTCACTGGGCTTAGTGTTACATTCTGATTGAATGGCCCCTGAAAATCTGCAGTCGAAAATTGATGAAGGGCTACGCCCGAAACGTTTGTTTTCATACTAAACCTGAGATTCCAACCCCTCCCAGCGATCTTTGTGATCATTATTTGTTTTGTCTGCAGTCGACGATTGATTTCAATGACCGTGAATCAACATTCAGGAAACAAATAGTTTGGCTGTCTGATCGTTTGAAAGAGAAAAGCTGGGGTTTTCCTCTTTATTCCTTTTTTGATCGGATGATTCAAAATATGTCATTTATTCAAATGCAAGCAAGCGACTTACTATGTTGATGAACTCCTCTATTTTTAAGATGGAGATTTGGCGTAGTGGCTTGGGCTGCTAGCAGATGTGAGAAACGATTAGAGGCCGTGGTTCAGTCCCTGTCCGGGATGACTCAACTCCTTTATCCATCATTAGGATCCACAAGATCTGCGACCCCTTTAATACATGGAGCGTTAACACGACCCTTTTAATGTGTTCCTTTATTTAAATATATATTCAAATGTGTTCTACTAGAATTGTTCTTAAGAAACAGTAATTTTGAATAATGAACTCTCTCTCTCTCTCTCTGTGTGTCTGTGTGTCTGTCTGTCTGACTGTCCATCTCTCTCTCTCTCCGTCTCTCCGTCTCTCTCTCTCTCTCTCTCTCTCTCTCTCTCTCTCTCTCTCTCTCTTTCTCTCTCTCTCTCTGTCTGTGTGTTTGTGTGTCTGTCTGTCTGACTGTCATCTCTCTCTCTCTCCGTCTCTCTCTCTCTCTCTCTCTCTCGCTCCTCTCTAAGTGAGTGTGTGTGTGTGTGTGTGTGTGTGTGTGTGTGTGTGTGTGTGTGCGTGTGCCTATTTGTCTGTCTGTCAATACCTCTCTGCAAGTGTTAATCACTCTTCCCCATTTTCCCCGTTCTGCTGTGTTTTCCTTATGCTTTAATCCTCTGAAAAAAAAGTAATCTGGGCTCGAACTGCGAAATGTTGAAATTGTTTTTTCATGACCTCAAACCGCGGTGGATTCTGAATCGAAAATGTATTTTACAGACAATCTTGGAAAATCGTCACCGTCGCAATGTTACCACAAAAGAGCAACAAACCTCAAGAGAAAAGAGAGAGAGAGAGAGAGAGAGAGAGAGAGAGAGAGAGAGTGTGTGGATTAACTTTATTAGATGTACTGGTCCAGCGTGTGTGTCTACAGTAAGCCGCAGGGGCCTAGTTGCAGTACGTGTAAACGGAGTTCCCCGTAATTCGGCAGTAGCAGTCATTTCGGAGGGTTCCCTTGTAGTTGTACACAAACCTCTCCCCTGGTTGACGACACGTGCCGTATGCGTCCTTGCATTCTGTGGAAAAAAGAGAAGGAGAAAAAAAGTTTCCAAGTCAATCCTCTGCGAATGCGGCAAGAGATGATGAAGATGATGATGAACGGAGTTTTACGGCCCGTCCGGTGCGTCACACATTTTACTGCCTTTACATTTGCTTTCATCGTGTTGACACATGTTGACACCGGCCTATTCCTCGCAAGATCTTGCAAGGTTCCTAGCTTAAAGCAACACGCCCTAGCCTTTGTGGGCTATGTACGGCCACTGACCACACTACCATCACAGCTGTTTTGAATAGAAGTGAGTCAAGTCTTGGTTTGCCTGCATGGGTATTCGCCTTTGACGAGGCGGACAGGGAGATGCAGTGGATATATTCTTACCCGCAACCCACAGGGAGACTTGTTTGAAATGACAGGCAGATCTTCTTGTAGGAAGTCTCACAGTCACGTGGGCAATCGGCGGAAGTCGACGGTAGAGGTGAAGTTAGATCAATTACATTGCTGATAACATAAGCCTCGGCAGCTCCACTGCTTAATGCACTCATTTTCTCTTGCAAGGCACGAGGTATGTTCTCATAAATCTCGCTCGATGCATTTCGGAGTTCTTCTCGTGTTGCCTTATTGCTAGGAGGTGGAGCAGTGGCACTATGGTAGTTATATCTTGGATGATGGGGGTTCGTGTGGCAGATGGATCCTTGTTGGAAATTGAGGTTGCTGCAACTTCGAGGTGGTCATTGGAGATCCAGGGGTCAGAGGTTACGGGTGACGCAGTGACGTATTCCTCCGGTATTATGAGAGCGAGAATCTCGTGCAGCGTCATGGGCAGAAACAGTCCTTTTCGCGACATCAGTTTCAATTGGATTAGCTGTCGATAAAGTATCGTAGTGTCTCTGCTTATCCATCTGACGATGTTCTTCATTCCTTTGGTCCCGTCGTCTTGGTGCTGGTGTCTTCTTCTCCGAAATATTCACAGCTGTTGCTCTTGTCAAGAATGGCTGACCGTCTCGCTGTCTGAATCTCAACATGACAACAGCGCTTCCAAGTACACCGTCCAGTTTTCCAACTGGTGGGTTCCTCTGTTGCCAGCAGAGATGTCAGAAGTGTCTCCAGGGCAGCTGGAAGTCCAGCGCCTGGCATGGTGCTGTCATTCCTCAATACTGCGTACTCTGACCGGATTGAGGCGCTCACGCCCTACCGGCGCGAGGGCTGAGAGAGAGAGAGAGAGAGAGAGAGAGAGAGAGAGAGAGAGAGAGAGAGAGAGAGAGAGAGAGAGAGAGAGAGAGAGAGAGAGAGAGAGAGAGGGGTTTAGGTTAAATCAATGTGCTTAGTCTGCATTATTGGTCACTACAATGCATAGAAAATTAAGTTTCGTCTTATCCAAACTGATTCCATGATTGACACACTAATGTAACTGCAGTAAAGTTATTGACAGACTCAAACCTGTTCTGATAAGACAGAACTTAGTGCAGAATTGCACGTTTCCTGAAATACATGCCAATCCCTAACAATGCGCATGAACAGCAGAATAATAGTAGCCCTTTTGTCTTGGCCTATGGCTTCAGCATCGACAGCGTGAACAGAAAAACAACTCAGTCTGAAAACTCTCCCGGCTTTGCCGTATTAATGTCTCTCGCAGATGGTGCAACCATAATTGACCAAGAGATATATGTCGTTACCGGACTCGCTGCCTAACGGGAAATTAAATGGAACAGCTGTTTTCCGTAGGTATTAACTTCGTCGTCCACGTGTATTATCGGCATGGTGTGTAAACCTTCTCAGTGATAGTGTGGTCACTTTGTACTTCTAGAGGAATCTATTTCACATCCGGTATCAACAAACTGAGACTTCGATATTTTCGGTTTAACATTAGCTCTTACAAACATTGCAAATGCAATCCAATGACAATCATGCTGACTTACGATGTGATTCAACACTCCTTGCCCAAAGTGTATGAGGTTTTTGTTCTTGCTGCAGGTCATCATGCATTCTCTGAAGCATGTGCTCTCAGGGTTATTGTGTTTGTTTCAATCAATAATACTATTTACATGTTTTGCTTCGTAGAAATTGCACATGAAAATATATACGGCTTCGTGGTGTTTTGTCGTTTCTTCTACAGCAGGGTATGTGAGGCGTCACTAAATAGATCATATCGGAACATGTCAGATTCGTATTTGGTTAGGGGACATTGTAAATAGAAATAGAAAAAACTTACTGAATTGAAAAGAAGAATGCCAGACGTATGGAGGAAAACGCCGATCAGTTCCGAGGCACAAACAATAATCTTGTATTATTCCTCTCTGTAAAGAAACGGACTGGCTGCTCGGGGATTTTGCTCCACATTTTTGTTCTTTTGTCGTCTGACGTTAAATACGACCGCTGAACTTAACTTGAATTAGATAGTTCTGTTTAAACACTTCAGACTGGTACATTTTTCTGTTCATCTCTGCCTCGAAACGATCAGACTAAGAACTCATCTATATGTACTCTCCAACGACGTTAAACATTTTGCTCAAAGATAGCTTCGCCTACAAAATAAAAAAGTGTACAAGGGTACAGTCATATATAATGAGTACATTGTTTGTACGAAGGACATGTTTATGATTAAACAACATAGTTTTTAAGGTCACATGATCCTAACGCTCTTGAGACTTTATGGCAGCACAATACACTGAAGCAGATGTGCATATTTTGCTATCACCAATTGCATTCAGGCCAGCACCCCAAGCGCATAATTTTTCTTCGATCCCCAATATGGTGGCGACAACAGGTTTCACCAGACACGTGTACATCGAGAGAGACGGCGGCGGCTCAGTGGCAGCATTGATGGTGGATATAGCACGGCACCCGTGTGGTGGCGAAGGAAAGGGATAGAAGTGAAATGAAGGAGAAACTGGCTCAGATGTTTTTGATGGTGGCTGTGAAAGTCGTACGATGGCGTGGATCATGCCAGCTACGTGTTGTCGTGTAGAAATGGTCGTAGCAGTGGCATCAAATCTAAAGATGGAGAGAAACATGGCGCTAGTGGCCATGATGGTAGAAGTTGCGATGCTTACATGTACAGTAACTTTGGTTGGGGTAGAAGTCATACATACAGTGTTACCGAAACACTTGTTGACGGGGGCTTTTCATCTGATGACCGTCTGTTGCTTCGCTCCTTGGGAATGTATTGCCACTACTGTAACATTGGTTGGGGTAGAAGTACTAACTGCATATAGTGGCAGTGGTAGTGAAGAGGGTAAGATGCGGCGGCATGTGTGTTATTAGAAAAAGCTGGAGATGGAAAAATACTATTTCTGCAGTTAAATACTTTTCTCGTCGGTTGTTGGAGCAAGGTGCGGCAAGCCCCTGCGATTTAATTTGCCTTCACATTACTGAAGTTTAGTCACAGATGCCACTCTTCAAACTATTCGGTAAACAACATCTAAACAATGTTTGTGGATGAATGCTTTATCCGTTTATCACTGAATAGACGAAGGTCGTACAGCGCTCGGCGAATCCATTCATTGATAAGAACATTTCGCAGTGTCGACATGTTTGGGTGACAGACGTCGACAGCAATAATCGACTAACTGCCAGCTTTTTCAGCCGTGTGTAAAGTGTCAGAAGATTAAATAGCAACTCCATCTTGCTAGCCAGACCAGCTCACAGTGATCCTGGTAATCCAATTCAAACAGATTATCGCGGCTAGATCGTGCGTGAAACGGAACTGTAAGGCAGCTCTGTCATGATGTCGGGAGGGCCAAACATCTTGTTCTAGTACCTTACGTCGTCGACAATCCACTGTGTCAAGAAGAAAATGTCACAGCTGTCACTTGACATTGCCAATTCACTCAAATTCTAATGAGGCATTTCATTTACACGGCACGAGTAAAAAATAAATTTTATACAGAGAATGAAAACCAAACAAAAGTAGGGGCGGGGTGGCGAGAGGAGAGAAAGTGCTGGAAAATTCATGACTATTAGTTGTAGAACACGTCGGTAGATATTATAGTCTCTTCTGTACAAAAATGTAAATAATACAGAGAATAAAAACAAACATACGAAATAATGAACATGCGAAAACGACAATACACCAGGTTGATGTTTTAGAGATGGCCGTGAATACACCAGATGCATACAGTTTATGCTTTCTCGGCGCGTCAGCATGATCACTATAATTAACTGACTAGCTTATGAATGTGCTGAGAACCTCACTACAAAGAGAGATGCAGACAGAGGGAATTCTCACCTTTGCAGTCAACAGCACTGGACAGAAAAAAAACACGACAGGTATTCAATCACGAGAAGAAAAGACTTCGAGAAAGACTCAGTATGGCAGCGAAAAATCAACAACCAGACAGAGGGAGACCAGCTAAACGTTGTTTAAGGCGAGCGCCCCGGCGCGCCCTGACCTATTTCCCATTATCTATAATAATAATAATAATAATAATAATAATAATAATAATAATAATAATAATAATAATAATATTAATAATAATAACAATAATAATATAGTTTATGTACGCACATACTTTCCCTTGACAGGCAAGCTCATAGCGTATACAATCCAAAGAATCAACATTCATACAACCACTCAACACCACATTCCTACAAAAACTCACACACTACACACATAAACAAAAAAACAAAAACTAAAATCCAATAGAACAAACTATACAATATACACAGCACTTGCAGGCCAGGTCAAGTAAGGCGAAGCAGCTCAGCGGGAAAGGCGGGTCGGAAGAGGTGGATCTCTAGAGCACTTTTGAACTGGGGCAGAGTGTCAGAATGACGGACTGAGACAGGGAGTCTATTCCAGGTTACAGGTCAAATATAGGAGAATGCACGCTTTCCTTGAGTTTTCTTGTTACGGCGGGGGACCTTAAGTATTCTAGAGTCAGCAGCTGAGCGTAGAGATCTGGAGGGCGTGTAGACTGTAGGAATTTCTGTAAGAGCGTGTGGTGCGGTGTTGTTGATGGCCTTGAAGCACAAAGTAGCAAGTTAATAATCTATCCTCTGAGAGATGGGGAGCCAGTGAAGTGTATGTAGGAGTGGATAGACATTGGTACGCTTGCACATCGAAAACCTAGCCTAGCAGCACAATTATGAACTTTCTGGAGTTTGTTAAACAGAGTGTCAGGGATGCCTGCGAGAAGAGAGTTTTCATAGTCGAGACGAGACAGAACAAGAGATGTGATGAGCGTTTTGGTGGTCTGCTGAGAAAGATAATGACGAATGGTACTAATTTTCCTTAACTCATAATATGCTAACTGACAGACTTTGTTGACATGAGATCTCATTGACGCCTAAATCTCTAATGCTTACCGCGGCAGAGCGCCCGGGGGCGCTCGCCTATTACAACGTGTCACCGAGTCACTGCTTCAGGTCAGGGATGCCGGAGAAGGATCACGGAAAACCCTATCTAATCTGAGGCAAAGCGGGACTGACTGACTGACTGAATAATGAATGAATGAATGAATGAGTGATCGAACAAGCGAACGAATGAATGAACAAGTACTTCCTGCCAGTCTGTGTAGGTTATGTAAGGCGTCCGACCCCAAACAATCCTAGAACTGGTTAGAGGAAGAGCAAGTCAGGTCTCAGTTTCCCTGGTTATTCGCCTTTTACAAATCGCTTAGAAACACACGGTGGATCTATTCTTACCAACACGTCTAAAGCGACATAGCAAATGAAACTTAATGGAACACTTTGCAAATGAATGTGCCATTTACGGCACCGTACATACAGGCGGTTGCTAACTTCTATGCCGATTCAATGAATAATCACTGTTGCTGTGGCATTTCTTACCCGCATGAGAAACCCAGCCTTTATTTAGTGGCGCGTTTAGCTCTCTCAGATCCAACAGCATCATTCTTATGAAATGTATCGCCTCTGCATTGTAACACAACAAAATACATTCTTTATATCACAGAATAAAATTAGACTTGCCTTCTCTGCAGTTACTCTTTTTCTCCACTGTAAGCGTAGCTCTTTTGCCCCCAAACGGTCTGTCTTACCTTTTCTGTGGCCTTAGAGGTACACGGTGACAACAGGTACTACAAATTGAATTCCTTCGTGAGAGAGTGGCCCTGAAAAGAGTCGTTTTAGCTGGTCGAGCGTTTGCTTGGCGAGGAAAAGTTTCCTCCTGAGGTGGCGAGCCATGTCCCGTCCTCTTAGAGAGTGCTCGTTCCCTCGGGGTAGCGAGTATGCGAAGTAAGCGAGCGCTTGCCACCCGAGAAGAACCAGTCACACTAGGAAGACAGAACACACCCATCACCCCGAGGGAACAAGCACTCTCTAAGAGAACGGGGCACACCTCACCGCTTCGGGAGGAAACTCCTCGACCAACTAAAGCGGTCCTTTTCATGGACACTATCTCACGAAAGAATGCCATTTGTCGGACCTGTCCCCCTGTACCCCTAAGCTTACTGACGTCCTACACCGGCACTTCACCTATTTTCTGTGGTTCTAGCTTTTCTGTTCTGTTGGCGTAGATTGCACTCTGTAGGCAGAGCCTATTATCTAATGCATCCTACTCTCTTAGCAGCTTACTCTGTTCTCTTTTAGGTGTAGTTTGCAAGTTCTGTTGTTGTAGTTGTCTTATGTGCTTGTGTTGCATACTTTTTGTATTTGTATAGACGATTTCAAAATCAGTTCATCTTCTGTGTGGGAGCACATTTTACTCTGCCGTAGATGTAAATGGTAACAGTGTAAGTGAATCTTTCCCTCTCTCTATCTCTGTGTATCTTGATTTTTTTGTAGCAGTGGTTTACCTACACTGTCGGCGTAACGTTGCTCTTCGTGTAGCTTACCCTCTCTGTAGGTGAAGAAGGCCACCACATTGCCACGTCGTTCGCACCTTTGCTCCAAACAGCTCTCGCGTTTGATGTAACCCCCGGGTCGACAGGACCCGTTGTCATCACACTCTGTAAGGTAGCAGAGGTTACAGTTGGAAGTTCAACCATAAATTCTCTCTCTCTCTCTCTCTCTCTCTCTCTCTCTCTCTCTCTCTCTCTCTCTCTCTCTATCTCTCTCTCTCTCTCTCTATCTCTCTCTCTCTCTCTCTCTCTCTCACACACACACACACACACATACACACTATTTGCTGATGGTGGTGGGCGGGGCGGGACTTTGCCACAGACATTATTTGAACACAACTTTATATAACGAAGGCTCAATGTTAGTGTCAGATTCTCCGTAGTGATCAGTCTGGTTATCTCAGATAATACGATCGTATTAAAGTAACATCTACCAACCATTTCATTTTCGTCATCGTCGTGTTGTCGTCGTGTTGTTGTCGTGTTGTTGTCGTGTTGTTGTCGTGATGTTGTCGTGTTGTTGTCTTGTTGTTGTCGTGTTGTTGTCTTGTTGTTGTCGTGTTGTCGTCGTGTTGTTGTCGTGTTGTTGTCGTGTTGTTGTCGTGTTGTTGTCGTGTTGTTGTCGTCGTCGTCGTCAGGGTTAGTGAATGTGCGATTAATACGTAGTAACGTCGTCTTGAAGACGGCCAGAAGTAAGGAACGTAAAGTTTGAATGTGTTAAGAATGTTTGGCGAAGAGATATAAATGTCGGTTTACGAGATAACTAAAAGAAATGATTTATACAAATGCGAGTGGGCATTTCGACGGGAGTGAGACGACGGGCACGGCACACATCGACCAACAGTGATCGGCAAAGTAGAACACATACGTGGAGGATGTAGGAACCATACACCTGCACTCCCTCATTGGTTTTCGCCCGTGTCTGACCTCGCTGAAAACACAACCTCGGGCATGGACATAGTCAGTATAATTGTTACGTTCCTCGAGTTCGGTAATGCCTATTTTGCGCTTTGCAAGATAGAAAGGGTAGTGTGCGATGGCTCTGCACTTCTCAAAACAGCGTGGCCAAAAACCATTGTGGCGGTGCAGTCAAGCACCAGTCAGTTAGAATAAATGAATCACAACTCTGGTCAGCGAGCACTATCGCTAAGAAGTTATTCATGCAGGCAGGATATATTTCATATGTCAGTTTACTGAGACGAGTAATGTATCTGGCAATGAGAATGATTTTTCCTATCTTCAAGCAACAATCGATGGGATTCTACATAAAATAAATATTTCATTCTTGTAAGATTTTGCGAAAATTCTTTTATTATAACTTGACGCACTTGCAAAAGCAATGCGACATTCTTCGTTTTTAACTATAAGCGTGGTATTAAAACCACGATTGCGACTTCACTTTATGAGGGATCCATGTCGGTGTCTCATTTACACTTGCAAAATGGTATTCTGGTCACGCGTGTGCCTCGCTTTTCATTTTCCAAGTCCTTCTCCCCCTTCTTTCTTTGTCGACAAATATGTCATGACGAATTCTAAGATAAGTATATGTAATCGACATATTCGCAATATTGGCAAGAAATGATTGCTTCACTTGAAGATGTCTTTGCCAGAAAAAAGGGCGAGCAAAGGTTATGAGTTGATCTTTGTGTTTGATTGGAAGATGCGTGTAGCGAAGCCTTGGGGTTGATGTTAGGTTTGGCGACTACTTTGTTGTTGTTCGTTGGTTGGGCTTGTAACGTTCCAAAGTATGAACCGTTCCAAAGTATGAACCCGAAATCGTCGCAGAGTTATCTGCCCGGTACTCTTAATAATTCGACTCTAAAAAGAGACGGCACCCGCCACTCCGCCTGACTGACTTGGCACACCCGGGGAGTTATGCTAAGATCCGGCCGCGTAAATATATCTGCGTTTTGTGACAAACGTCTTGCTCGGCGGTACTGTACTCCATGCACCTTAACGGTGCGCGTGATTCGGGTGTAATCTGAAGCTAAACGACGTTTATTGGCGCTGCTGAAATGGTCGAAGTCGGAAACATTCGGAACGTCGTTTAGCTTAAGATTACACCCGAATCACGCGCACCGTTAAGGTGCATGGAGTACAGTACCGCCGAGCAAGACGTTTGTCACAAAACGCAGATATATTAACGCGGCCGGATCTTAGCATAACTCCCCGGGCGTGCCAAGTCAGTCAACGGTCGCGTTTTATAAAACCAGACTACAAATAGACTACAGGGAGGTGACTCCCATATTATTTCCGGCAGGGGAGACGGCTTTTCACGGGAAAAAACTTTTTTGAACGCTACATTATGTGTTAAACGACACAAATGCACCAAAAACACAAAAACTCGTAAAGCAACTAATGCGTCGTTTGTCGGGATATATTCCATGCGAAGAACAGGTGCAGGAGCGGTAAATCGCATAAAGAGAGAGCCGGGCAGATAACTCTGCGACGATTTCCGGTTCATACTTTGGAACGGTTCATACTTTGGAACGTTACAGGGCTTCGTTGTCTTCAAAAATTACTTAGTATACATGCGAAGTATTGGTTTTCTATCGCTCTCTACGTCTTCGTCTCGTCGCAAACCGGTCATTGCAGCAGAATAAGATATTTTATAAATGTGCAGTCATGAGCTTCGTTCCACGCACTAAGAATGCGAATGCGTTGAAGATTTTGCTTTATAACCTTTCCATTGACAGCCTCGTATTCACTCGCCGTCTATGGCATTTCGGATTAACCCTCATGACGTCATATCTTGTGAGGAACATAGTCCACACATATGTACAATCACTGTGCAGCAGAAGTAACGTCCAGATGGGTTTGGTGCTAAAAAACAAGGTCTTCTTTCGAAACATCACTAATTACCAAATGCACGTGGTTCGATGGACCAGGCTTTTAACCGACATAACATTCTGACGTCCTCACGGATACCCCTCTGTGGGGTGGGGGGTAAAATTGACCCACCACGTCTCCCTATACGTTTCGTAAGAAGCAAATACCTGGGAAAAGTGTGACTTGACCTGTTCTTAATTAAACCAGTTCTAATTTTGTGTGTGATTAATGGCTTTAAATAGTCTACAAAGGCTAAATAGCCGTAAAACTCCATCCATCCATTCATCCTCTCGGTTAAATCAGTTGCTCATGTTGATTTACACTTCCTCATTATGTTCTGCTCTCAAGTTGGTCTATATAGATGTGCTGGGCATAGGAAACAAACGTTATTTTCTTTCCACGTAATACCATAAGTTTGTTACGAATGTTGTGCAAGCGCAATCACTTAAATCGTATCGATGCACATCCTCCGTGACACTTTTAACTCGGAGTAAAAATTCAAAAACTCGAGTTTATCAACATTTCAGATAGTCCCTGGTTAATTAATTCTTCGTAACGTGTTGTGTGTTCTGAGGAACGGAGGCCAAAAACGCGTAGAAAATCGGATCACACCAGATCGACCCCTGCTGCTCATTGTAGACTGAATTGGCGGAACGGGCCTCGTGATTTACATAAGACAGAGATTCCAGCTGATGAGAGGGACATAGAACGGCTCTGGCCGTATGTTACTCTGTGTGTGTGCGTGCGTGCGTGCGTGTGTGTGTGTATACGCGCACATGCGCATGCGTATGCTTACAAATGATTTCATTTAACAGAGAAAGCATGAAAGAACGAACAAGTGAACTCAATCATGACACCTGTTTGTCTTACATGTGCTGGACAAGAAAAATCTCTTTTAAAGGAAGTGAATGAAGTATCTGTATCTGTGTATTAGCTTGGGGTATAACATCCAGTCGAGTAATGAATTTGTGCTCAAGATTTGCGACCGGACCTTCAAGATTGAGAGAGAGCTTGACAGCTGAGGTGTACTGCCAGAGGTGCTGTCCTTCCCGACCCACCATAAAGTTGTGTCTGGCGACGTTTCTTGCCTTTCGTATATAGATCTAACTCCACTGACAACGATGGCAGATTGTTTAATCGAACTCTAGTAAGCGACTTCCTTTCAAACTTCATGAACCAGCAGCAAAAAGCTTTGATAGCAAAGCATGTTTATGGAAAATATAGGTTTGAAACACACACAAATAAGGTTTTTATTTATTTACAATTCATATCCGTCAAGATAAATGTCCACTCCATTCCTCCTGAGACCTTTGCTGCTTACATTTTATTTATCGATAGATTATTCCTTTTGCGTAACCTTCAGTGGAAATGACACAATCTTCGATATTTGGAAACGCACTTTTCATTTTCCTATGGTAAATGTAATTTTGAGCAAGCAAAATGTAGTTATTTATCGCATTGTAATCTGTAGAAGAACCAAACAATAGACGAAGTTTATAAATCTGGCTACTGTCTGTGTAATTGTCACAAAG
>JAWQFJ010000270.1:45000-52500 GCA_034096865.1 Theodoxus fluviatilis | reverse complement strand
AGAGGAGGAGGAGGAGAAGGAGGAGGAGGAGGAGGAGGAGGAGGAGGAGGAGAAGAGGAGGAGGAAGGAGGAGGAGGAGGGAGGAGAAAGGAGGAGGAGGAGGAAGGAGGAGGAGGAGGAGGAGAAGGAGGAGGAGGAGGAGGAGAAAGGAGGAGGAGGAGGAGGAGAAAGGAGGAGGAGGAAGGAGGAGGAGGAGGAGCAGGAGGAGGAGGAGGAGGAGCAGGAGAAGGAGGAGGAGGAGGAGGAGGAGGAAGAAGAAGAAGAAGAAGAAGAAGAAGAAGAAGAAGAAGAAGAAGAAGAAGAAGAAGAAGGAAGAGGAGAAGGAGAAGGAGGTTGAAAAGGAGGAGAAGGATGTTGAAGAGGCGGAGAAGAAGAATGAAAGAAGAAGAAAGAAAGAAGAAGAAAGAAAGAAGAAGAAAGAAGCTCGAGATTATGCTCTTAGTTATAAAGTTTGGATCATTGGCAATTTTGGACCAGAAATCACCACTGCGTACCTTACATTGTGGTCCAGAATGAGTGCCACATCAACGTAATTCAAACACCCGATTAGTCTGGTGGCTCACATAGCGTCAGAAACTTTTATTCATCTCATGCTTTCACGTGTGTTCCACTTGCCTTAAATCCTACACATATTTAACTTTCAATGGAAAAGACCTAATCCGCTAGGTGTTTTTCTCTCATTAGCTGGAACCCCTAGCTGCTGGGGCAACGGGGCCCACCCCAGTAGCGCAGCCAGAGGCGACCCATGCAGCAGCAAGACCACGACGGAACATACATTCAACGACTGGAAAGGCATTGAAACAGCAAAGCATTACATGCATGCATACTGAAAGAAATATTGAAAAATGATATTACTTTTAAAAGCGGCCTCTCACAATCCCTATGACACGGGCTGACGTCCAGGCAAACAGACCCCCTCATCTGGATGCATCGTTACACGACTCACCGATGAAGTCGTTGACCACCTGGGCAGAGTAGGGGTTGGTGTTGACGATGCACTTCTGCCTAATGCACGCAGACAGGTTCCACGTTTCGTCCTTGTTCTTGCACTGGCCGTTCACATCGCAGCCTTGGAAGAGGAGTGGTGAGAATGAGGGATGTGAATGTGGGGGAGAAGGTGCGTAGTGAAGGATTGGGGTGTGCGGAGGTGGATGGAGGATCATGCGAGAGAGACAAATGTAAAATTATAAGTGGAAACGTCCAAATGAAAAGGCGTCCATAGTCTGAAATTTGACCTTTTCATCTCTTTGTGTGTGTGCATGCTCATGTGAATCAAAGCATATCCAGGCATCGAGATGAAATGCAGAACTAGGCTACATAATATAAAGTATTTTTCGACAAAAGAATAAACATCTGTGATCTATGTGGCTTAATTTTGAATAATTTGCCTCTGAAAGTTGTTACTTTTCTGCTGGCGTTACTGCGGCCTTGCACAGTAAATTGTCTTAGAGACTTACTTAGAACCTTGAAAAAGCAATTGCACAATTAAGTACACATGGCAAACGTTGAGGAAAGCAACCATAAACTGATTTCAAAATGCTTAACCTTATTATATGTTCTTATTTTGCAGATTTTTCTAAGTTACTTTATAGGACTTTAGCCCCTTTTGTAACTCCACGGTCACATATGTCATCAATGTGTCACACTGGAGAGAGATAGTTGATTACCGTGCAATACTAGCTCTTCCAGATGTGACGTCCGAAGCATCCGATGCCGTGCATTCTTTGGCAAACATTACATAGCTTCTCTCGTGCGCTTGTACTTTTATGAGTATAAAAAGCTACACAGGCTGGATGCACTCAGTTGTTGAGCCTGACATAGTCTATCAAAAGGTGATTGTCAACAAGTTGTGCTCTCAGCAGTTTCTCAAACTTACTCCTACGACATCAGTTCGGAACTTATCCATGCTGGTGGTTGAAACATCGGAGCAATTTAATAGGAATGCCGATCTCAGATTGCAAATGCTAGTATTTGGTTGCTGCTGCGACACAAAGAGTAAAACAAATATTGCGTGTTCAAAAAACAGTTTTCAGGACGAGTAGAGCTGTCTGGGGGAAACATACATCGTTATCTACGCTGCAAGAGACACGTGGATAATATGTATATCACTTATCGCATCTTCGCACTCTTGGTGATGTTGTGTGACGACCATGTGCAAGTTTCCTAGAGTTTGGTCTCTCAAACGCTTTGTTGCTCACACAGGTTTATTTGAAAACAATCTCCAACGAATATCTTCTTTTCGAGAGTTCTTCGTAAACGCATATATCCAACATGTTGTAAAATCTACACTTATGTACGTTTGATACCAGTTGCCAGCCGTATTGTAATCAACATTTGGGCCATATCGCATCTCCATGCAAGTTCGATTTGATAAGAGAATTATTTCCACTATGAGTTAGTATTTTCTCGAACTGAAATGTCATCATCTAACAAAATCTTCCAAAATGACATCGTCAAGAGCCTACGAAGAATTTCTAGCAGCCAACAAAGTATTGCACGACTGACTCGAACGGAAGATAGGGCGAAAACCATTCCCTTTTGGCATGGGATGCATTGTGCTAGTGACAAAGATTTGGCTTGTGTGTTATACGAGTTGTGTCACCGAGGACATTAAGGCTCGTATTATTTCTGACGGCAAGCATTGTGGCGGTTTCAGGAGTATAATTATGGACGTCCTAAATAAACAGTGGTTCCTCTTGATGTTTTTGGAGCCATCGCAATAAACCCAACATAAACATCAGCAAAACAAAGAAAGTCTTCAATTATCTCTACATGGGTTTCAAATGCGTCGTGCTACGCACACACCGGTTTGACTTTCTCACTTCCGACTCATTTCAGAGAAGAAAACACAGAGAAAATATCTTTGTCCAGTATTACCGACTTTATGACCATAATATTGCGACTCATTTTAGCCTCCAACTCTTGTGCGGTTCGTGTCCTCTGAAATTAAAGGCTGAAAGGTGTCTATGAAATCTGAAAAATGTAATACGCGGATGCCTGAAGTATAGCAGATTAACTAAAACTGAACTTTGGCAAAGTAATTAGGAAAACGTCAAGCCAGTGCATTTAAACAAGGGCCATTACACATGGCATGCACGCCGCATCTTGAGCATTCATCATGACATTGCCATTGGGAGGACCCGAGTCAATATTTTTTGTCTTCGATGAGCTTGGTGAGAATAGAACGTAAACTCTGTCACTTTTGAACGATCGAACACGTCAGGGATGTGCTCGGGACATGTAAAGGCAGCACCGCTCAGTGATGGCGTGTACTGTTGGTCGTTGCTGTTGGACACGACGCTCAGGGGCGGGTTTCAAAATGCGAAGATCTCGGTAGATCTACGTAGATCTCGCCGAATGGGCAGTTTCATTCTTTGCTTGCTATCGAGCCAATCGTAGACGAGCGTAGATTGAGCGAGGCAGCTTGAGAGGTGCCTAGCTTTTAAGATTCGAGACAAAAGTTCGTCGTGGGTGCGTTGACCTGCATTCGATGTGTAAACTGTAGGGGGTTTCACGATCTATTAATGCATTCAACATACACCTTTGATAAATTAATGCTGTGCATGGCTTCTATTTTCTTTGGATGGGTTGCTAGTATCTCGAAATAGAGCGTTTTCTGAATGAACCGGCAACACGTCGGCCATTGACATGTGGCCAGTTCACCTCTTGTCGTGACGTCTACGCATGCGCATTACTTCGTCACGTTGGGTAGTTTCTTTTTTAGCTAGCTCTTACTGCGAAGCAAGATCTTGCGACCAAGATCGACTACCTATTTTGAAACCCGCCCCAGAGTGGTCGGTGTCTGTTGAAACCTCCACAACGCTCGCTGTTAGAAATTACACGAGCTAATGTCCTTTATGATACATCTCACAAGCCAAGTTTTTTAAACTAGCACAATGCATGCCACGTAACAAGGTAACGGTATAGCAATTCAAATGACATAAACTTTCGTAGCTTGCTACTCATTTTGTTATTCTATGTAACACATTGGCTTCCTTTGCGACTCATCGCCACGGTGTCTTCTACCCTTCTCATGAAATTCATGGGCCTGTAAAACGCACATACTCTATTCTTAACTTCAGAGTATTATTATGACTATCGTGCAAACGTCCGCTAAACTCTATGATGACTTAACTGAATATATTCTCTCTCTCTCTCTCTCTCTCTCTCTCTCTCTCTCTCTCTCTCTCTCTCTCTCACCGACGAAGACGGACCTGTGTACGCAAGGCGCGGCACCTGCAACCCTTATATGAAACCCGTGTATCGATATCGCGGCTTTTGCAATCAGTGGTGTCTGTGCTACTGGACAACCTGTGTCCAAGGAGGAAAACACGTACAGTATGTTCTTTTATTTGTTGTGTGATTTGTGATTTGGACGCCAAATTATATCGCGTTACTTCTTCGCCTGAATTGTGCTCACGACGTTCGACAACGCGGCTGTTTCGTCAGTATTCTCCGACACAACAGAACTGGATTACCATCCACGCGCCTTCTAGACCGTTTGCTCTCAAAACCGCGTAATAACCCCGTGAAAAAACTGTGAGTACAAAACATTTATGGATTGAATATTTTAAACTTTGATGCTGCCAGAGAATGAGTTGTGTTCTGGATCGCATCTTCGCGACGGGCTGCTATGTAGGCCTACGCTGTTGAGTACAAGTGCTGTGAAACAATCGTTTGCAGTTATATATAACTAGAGAATTGATGAATCCCACTTCCACTGAACCAACGTTTGATGCAGTTTATCAGTGCGATTTAGACCGTGAGAATAATGGCGGCTGAATAGAGTTCATGTGCATAGACACCGCACACAGTCCTCTCCTTACTCGGCTGTAACACAAGCTGTGCCAAATCTATGACCACATACATTTGTCTGTTTACTAGTAATGGCTGACCTTATTGCATTTGGTCGAGTGAGAACTGTGGGTGTGATTGTGTGGTTTGAACCAAAACAACGACCCATTCGATGATCTGAAGTGTCTGTACTAATTCTGTGATAATGTGTGATTACCCCTGACTTGTACAGAAACTGTATGAGAACAGACAGTGAAACATGAGGTGATCCTTTTTACCATTGTTATTTGCTACTAGCTGCTCACTGCAAGCGCCACAGTGGGGATTGATGTCCACTTATTTAGACAACGAATTGGCGTGCTTTACGCTAGCGCGTACTCGGGTTCCAGAACGAAGAACCCGAGTAGCACGTACGGACGGTAACGATGAATAGAAGCCGCCAATGATACTAGAGTGAGAACAGGATGACTCTCGAATTGATGTGTGCATACAGCTGACTGTATCTAAGATTGACTTGGTTGGGATGATCTTCTCCTTAACACTCCTACTGATGCAACTCGATGCACCCACTCACTGCTTATCTCTCGCCATTAGAAGAGCAGGTTCATTGCAACAGCACACAGCTCGCTTTATACAAACTTCTAATATGTGCTGTGTTCGCGAATAACCCTCCGGGACTGCATATTGTGTAGCTCTATGTTACTTTGACTTCGTTGGACTGATTTTCAAGGACTGTAGGTCGATCGTGAAGTCTGTGAAACGAACATATAGCGCTTCTACGAAATCCGACTAAAATACTAATGAAATAACTTGTATTTAATTGGAAGATTAAGTTCATTTTGTTTAATTACAATTAGAAAAACCTTGTGAAATAAATTTTCCCCAGTGAGAGCTACTCACAGTGAAAATGGGCGTTGACTTGGAAGTATACCGAGCGCGAATAGGTACTCACTACGGTCGAGTCCGTGAAGGCCCGACAGGTCCGTGCAAAGCAGGAAATGGACGAAAATGGGAGCAACCAGGTGAACCACGGATGGGTGTTCACTTGTCACTTGGCAGGGCTAAGGCAGTAATGTGTTGTATAGCCCTGTACGTGCTAGTGCTCTCAGCGTGCGTTGTAAAGCCGCAGCTCCCTGACAAGAACCTCCACGACTTGTCAGCGCGGATGTTACTGGCAGGTGATGTTTCCAGAAATCCTGGTCCTAATTCTGGAGACAATTTCCACTTCCAACCCGTGAGCGCACCTCCTGGCTGGACCACCGAATCAACAGTGCATGACAAGCTGGATAGCCTGTACGACCATCTAAGGTAAGCGCATTTTATTTCGACTCAAACCTTAGATTTTGTGCAAAGAATGTGGTCAACGATACATGACAACGAAAGACAATGGAAGGCCCACTGCAACAATCTGGAAAGAAAGATAGGCGTCTTGCAGTGTGAAAATTTGATGTTAAAAAACCAAATGAACTTTATGCACAAGGAGGCCCAAAGATCAATCGCCGATGCCAAGATGCGCGAATCAAGACACCTCTGTGGGCGGCGGACACTATATTAACCATTGGAATGGGAGGACTGACCGTAGGGGGGCAGAATAAAGACTTACGTGCCAGCCGGAGGCGGGCTGGTAGGAGACGTAGAACTCTTGTGGAGGTGCCCTTAACTGATGACTTTACCTCAAATGAGCATGGAGGTGCATTCGACACAGTAGCCGACGTCGAACACGATCCAACTCCGACTGGCGATACTGGGTGTCTGCGGCAGACAGAGGCTCCATCGACGACTCCCAACACTGCGGCGTCTCTCCATTCCCTGAGATCCAGATCGCCCGACCCACCTCCAGTGTTTGACAACAGCTTGCCAGATGATTGTGCCCTGTCGCCGCCAGTGTGCTCTGCGCGAACGGACAGAGGGAACTGCAACCCAACTGACGAACAGGTGCATGCCTCCCAGCACGATAAGAGATCCAGAATCAGTGGCAACAGGACTCAGAGCACAATACCTGAGTGGCTCAGCAGGACCAGAAACCACGCAGGCTCCAATGAAGAAAGGAGGGGCACCGCTCCGCGGAGGCGCTGTCTCAGCGAAGGGACGGGTAACCGTGCGGCAGCAATGGGACCCGCTGAGGGGGCATTTTCCGCTGATTCCAGAAACAAGAATACGGATACCGGTCCGGCGGCCAACGACTGTGTTCGGCCACAGACGGGGGTGTGGCATGGCAGGCTGCGGAATCCAGGGGAAACACGAGTGAGCCCACATGCTTTAGGAAGAAGCCCAGAGACTTCCTGACAACCATGCCGACGACCTATCAAGACTCCATTTTTTTTACAGATGTTCGTAAGCCCAATAGCAATAGACCTTGTATCGAACTTAATCCCAGGGTTAGCATTCACTTGAAACTAGTATGTTGGAACATTAAAGGGCTAACCACCAGGGTGTGTGAACCGGGATTTAGAGAATATTTGGCTAAGTTTGATGTTTGCTGTCTTCTAGAGACATTCACGTCTGACGATTTTGATTTCAGTATATATTTTAGTGATTATTTGGTCTACCACTCCCCAGCTTTGAAACTTTCACATAGCGGACGTAGATCTGGGGGTGTTCTCATTCTGATAAGGAAACCTTCACCCTATGAATTTACCCGTATTAACTGTACTAAGGATAATATGCTGATCCTCAGAGTGAAATTGCCGCGCTTGACTGCAGACC